>PVJA010001934.1:0-95105 GCA_004027025.1 Myocastor coypus
CCATCGTTTGAAGAATGGTTAAAAAAAGATGTGGTATTTTTATACAATGGAATATTACTCAGCTATAAAGAA
The DNA here is from genome assembly GCA_004027025.1 of Myocastor coypus. NCBI lineage: Eukaryota > Metazoa > Chordata > Mammalia > Rodentia > Myocastoridae > Myocastor > Myocastor coypus. The sequence continues at coordinate 73 of PVJA010001934.1, forward strand.
TTATAAACCTGAAGACTTCATATATAAATGGATGTATAATGAACATAAACTCATAAGTGAAATAAATGAGACCTACATTTGTAAATATCGTATAGTCTCCCTAGTATAAGAAATCTAAACAAGAAATAAAAATGGAAAGTCATAACACAGCTGAATGGAAATCAAAGATTTTTGAAACAACACTAAAACTACGCTTGGAATGCACATCATTTGGGACTTCCAGATGTGTGCTGCTTCTATTGTAAACTCAGTTACTGCTATACTCTCTCTCAAGCAAATGATTGGTTAACAAAAAAAATAAAAAATAAAAAAGGGTATTAATTGAGAGTTAGAAACTAGGCAAAATACCATAGGCTTGACAGGCTACAATTTTGTACATCCTAGATTTCTAAATGTCTGTGTAAAAATGTGTAACTGCTTTTATCACAATCTGTAGAGATTTATTTGAATATCAGTGATTGAAGGGAAATATAAATGTCAAACTAAGTCTAAGATGTATGAAAAAAAAAGATGTATGATATTTAGAAAGGCAGTGAGGTTGAGCTCAATTACCTATGTTATAAAGTAATTGTATCATGAAACTTTTCTGCTGGAAGGTTGAGAATGTAAGTTAACAGACCAAAAATTGGAGAAAAAGAAGGGCTACGAGGATAGCCATCAATTTGGGTCTAGCCCCTCAAGGTCAGTATGGACTCAGGACATAAGAGAACCTGTGCTGTAACATCCTATAACTCAGGGGTTTCCCAAATTTTCTGATCAAGGAGATTATGGAACCTCAGAGGAAAGGGAGAAGGGAAGGATAGTGTGCCTAGGGAGAGTCACTTGGGGAGAAAACATTCTCTCAGGCTTTCACAGAGAGCAAACTGGTCAAGCATTGGCCGTGATTTGTCCTGATGACTGACACTGACAACAGCTCTACAAAGCACTGTATATGCTGAGGAGATTTGACCTTGGAAAGCACAAATGATGAAAGTTTTGTTAGAGAGGTCCTCCTTTAGCTTATACTTGACCACCCAGCAGAAAAGCTTAATTACGAGGCATACAACACAGAGCTAGATTAGTATGATGAGCTGTAAGAAGCTTAAATCAACAGACTTAACATTGTCAGTTTTACCGGTAACCCACTGCAATTATGAAACACTGGACTATGTATACAACTACTTCCTCTTAGTTCAAAGCGAAGAAAACTTTTTCTTCTCTTCTATTTTTTCAGAACCAATATCGATTAGAAATTTTGTTGCATCTGCACCCTGTGCACAGTATAACATTTGTGAGGACAATAATATGCAGTATCTCAATTATTGAGAATGTGCTACTAGCATGTTTTGAAACTCTCATATTGTTATCTCTTATTAAAAGTAAAACCATATTAATACACTTGAGTTGTAAAAGGCTCAAGTCAACAATTTTCGGCATTGCCAGTTCTGCTGATAACCCACTACTATGATGGACTATTGGACTATACATACAACTACTTTCTCTTAGTTCAATAAGAGGAAAGAACTGTATTAATAGTGTTTCGAGAAGTTATCATGTCTGCATCTTGTACTCTGAACAACTACTATGAAGACAATGATATGCATTGTATTAATTATTGTGGATGTCCTATTAACCTGTTTTGAAACTGTTTTATTCTTATTTCTTTCTCGTAACAATTACTCAAATTAAATAAAAAAATAAAAACTTCAAAAAAAGTCACAAAATTGTGCGCCAGTTTCAAAGCACTGCTTGGTGAGGTTCAGGTATGTATAACAATGTGAAGTGGCTGAGCAGTGTATGAGTCCTAGAAGGATGTATGATTTCCTTGAATGAAATCACACTGTAAATAAAAAATGGCAGAGATAATACACAGCTCATTTATGTGGCCCAGCTTAACAATTTCATGGTGTTTTTTCTTCAAATTTTATACTACAATGTACTGATCTAGAAACTACAAGATATAACAGAAACACCAGAGATGATGTTTTGCAGTGGCAAAACATTTGAGATAAAATTGCAGATTTTGAAAGAGACCTTGAAAATGGGTAGCTAAAATATTTTCCAATTCTAAAACTGCATTTAGAAAATTCTACAAGCCATCAGAAGATCTACAAGGAGTTCTCTAACACAGCAGCTACAAAGAACAATCTTAGTAGGTTTTTTTTTTTTTTTTTTTAGCTCCGTAAGAAGAGATTAACCGTGAGTTTTCTTGCCTCTCTAGGTAAAGACACATTTGAAGAACTTGATCTTTTCCTGCTTACTAGTTAGACTTTGGAAATCTAGAGATGGAGTTACTGGAATTTCAAGAAAGCTCTGCTTGGAAACAAACTATACTCCAGGGTGCAACACTGGAAAAGGTAGAGTGTGAAGAGACTGCAGAGGACAGTACAGGTGATAGTTCTGAAAACGAAATTCTTAGACTGTGGGATTGTGCACCGGATAATGTTGAGTCAATGCAAGCACTTGAGATGCAAGCACTTGACGTCACTTTTCTTATTTTGTTTGGATCATCTTATTGCCTGTGTGTTGCTGTTTTCAGCTTTGAATTATATCAAATCTGATAGGAGAAATATTAACAGATGACCTGACTCCTGGGTGTGTTGCACTCAGACTAAGCAAGTATGAGCCAAGGCTTGACAAGTTATCAGCATGTATACGACAGCAAATATCACACTGATTGTACAAAAGTATGTAACAAATGCAAATCTTTTCCTTTCAATTGAAACCTATTTGTATCATTAACACCTCTGTTAATGTGTTTTTCTTTTAATACAAAAGATGCTAATGTATGGGTTTTCTTTTCTAAACTAAAATTTTAATATTCAGGATTAATTGCAGGGCTGACACTGTGCAATAAATGAATTTTGGGCTGTAATTTGAGCACGTGGTGTCTAGAAGGCTCACCATCCCTGATCTTCATATTCTTCCTGCCTTCAAATGTACACTAGAATGCCAGCTCTTCCTGAGGCTCATGCCTCTTATTTTCCTATTGGAACTGTACCATGGCTCTCTGGCTCTTCAGCTTGCTAGCTATTGATCTTGGGACTTACCATCTTCCACAGGGGCATGAGCCAAGTCTGTGGAAGTTCCCTCTCCTTTTCTCTACCTATTACCACTCACACCCACACACATTCTATTGGTTTTATTTTTCTGGAGAACACTGATGAATACAAGTTTGCATTGATATTTGTGTTCACTGGGACTCTACTAGTGGCAAGTGACAGGATAGTATACCAAATTGCCTCACATAACTGAGAATTCTGGAGGTAGGTATCTTAGTTTTAATCCTGATTTCATACAATGTGAAAGTGATATCATCAGAATCTGTTTCCTTGTTCTCTCCATTTCTTATTTCTCTTCCTTGAGTTGACCTACACTTCTCATGCAGGACTTTCTCTACTGGTAAAAAGATGGCTCAATTGGGAGAAGTAAGATGATTTTCACTTGAACCAAAGATTCAAAGATTTTGTGCCTATGGTTCTAGCTGGCACATATTCACATCCTACGTAAGTCCAGGAAAACACATTACCATTCAGGAGTACACGGCCCTGCATGCTTTGCACATGCCTGTTGGATGTGCCAAGCTCTGAGGCTTGTCCTTCCAACCTCTCACAGATCTGTAACTCATCGCACAGGTAGATGATTAGGGTAAGACTCATGGCTTGACCTGGTTGGCACAGAGGCTTGTTTATGGCTAGCTAAAATGTTTTTTTCCTGATTAAAATGGATAGGTTCTTGGCCCCGAGTTTCTCTCCCACAACACAGCAAGTGTATCCAGCCCTCTGATTGCTCTGTGAGGTGGTATTTTTGGTAACCTGTACAAATATGTTGGTATTGTAGCTGCTTTTGAAGTGTGTGCGTGTGTGTGTGTGTGTGTGTGTGTGTGTGTGTGTAATCTGTCTTTAGTCAGCATCCCTGAGATGACAGGCTTAATTTTTTTTTCTCTTAAGCAGAGTAAAATCTCAGATCCTTCACAGTTTCAATGAGATGCAGTCTGACTCACATCTAGATTGTCTACTCCAACGCAGCACCACCTAGAACATGATGGTTGAGGAGAAGAGACAGTCGCTTAAAGGAAGACATGGCACAGACCCCAGACATAGGGCAAGCAGAGGGCAAAGGAGAAGAGCACTGGGAGCTGTGGCACTTGATGACCCTCATGGGCTGCCTGCACAGAGTTGTCTCCATTAAATAAGACGTGCAGTACTTCTTCCTTCAGTTATCTTTGGAAAGTTGCACCTTCAGTTATGGAGACACAGAGACTAACAGAACTCCTTAGGATCAGACAAGAGGCCCAAATCCATGGCTCCCACAGTCTGTGCTGGAGAAGAACAAGGCAAGTGATGGGGCACAAAACTTGATTTCTTCTTTCAATTCAAAGAGGGACATTTATTTATCTGTTTGTTTTAAATGTATTTGGTTGTTACAGGGTCTCACTACATAGCTCAGACTCAAAAAAAAAAAAGGCTTTTAAAAACAGAATTTCAAGCACAGGTAGCATTCATGGAAATTAAACTAAGAGAAAAGACCCACCCAATTCCACTTCCTCTTAAAATAATTGTTTTCATTTGAATCATCTTCTGATTATTTTTCACACACATGTATGTCTTAGTGAAATTATAGTAGAAACAATTATTAACATTTTACCTTTATCTGGGCGTGGTGGCGCATGCCTATAATCCCAGCACTTGGGAGGCTGAGGCAGGAGGATTGGTGTGAGTTCGAGACCAGCCTGGGCTACCAAAGTGAGCTCAAGCCCAGCCTGAAGAACTGCATAGTGAGACCCTGTCTCAAAAAAAAAAGAATATTGTGTTATTATTAAATAGTATTTACCAGATAGTATCAAGTATAGTGCACTTGTCTTCTTTATATGGCTTCCATTCTGTAAGGTGCACAGGGACAGGAAGCAGCCATCCTAGCTATGGGCCTTATGTGCTGGTTTGGTTGACTCTGTACTGTTTCCGGATGTTCACTTGGAAAGCAAAGGGGTGCAAGGGAACATGAGGAGTTAAGCACATGGCCCTAGAGGCAGGCAGGCCAAAGTCACATCCAGCTCTATGCTAAGGGTCTCTGTGCCACTAATCAAACCTACCTCTGCCAAGCTGAAGTTTCCCTTTATGAACACTGACCATTGTTCAGCATGGAGTGCCACAGACAAATGCTCAAACCAAAAGTATTTTTTGTGAGAATGAAATGTCGTGGCCTTAAAGGACTGAACACATTGCCTGGTAAATGGATAGATTGCTAAGTGCAGAATAGATACATCAGCAATGTGAACCAAGCATGGAGGCACAGAGGCGTAATCTGGGCAGTTGGGAGGCTGAGGCAGGGGCTGCCTCAAGTTTAAGGCTAGCCATGTCTACATGTTGGGTTTGAGGCCAGAAAATATAGAGATCTGGTTGCTGCTAATTATCTGAAAAATGTATTTCCCAGTAGATAAAAAAACAAGGAAAATCTTCAGTGAGATAATTTTCACTGAACATTCTGTGCAAAGTCTAGGATAGGAAACCAAAGGCAGAAGAAAAGAGACTAAAACAAAGTCTGCTTATACTGGGTTGGGCTACGTAACACCAGATAAAAGCCAAGATTTTGTGTTGTCGTAACCCAAGAGATCATGTTGGCCTTTGATATAGATGTGTTTAAGAGCGTGCAAAATGTGGAGACTTTTTCTCTGAGGCAGATTGGCCAGCAACAAGAAAAGACTTTTGTGCTGGAAAATAATGTGGGAGTATTTGTTACAGGGCTACTTTCTAGAAGCTGAAATGTTAAAATCTACTCATTTGTAAACAGTGTCTACAGGATGCCAAAAACATCCCAGCATGTGCTGACTGATTAGACAACAAAAGGATATTTGGACAATGAATCAAAGTATTATCCTACAGGATGCCAAACATCTGGCCATTTGGAAGCAGCTGCTTGGCATTCTCTGGGCCAAATAGAAGTTCTGAGGGCCACAAGAACCTTCTGTCTTATCTGCTAACTGTGTCTAACACCTTCCAAGATCACTGCTGACAGAACATGGCCGGCACTAGACTGTTCTGCCGTTAGAAAGTAAAGTTGATGGAAACAGAACTGTTCATTGGGATTCAGGCCTCAGAAATAATCCTGCAATAGATTGATGAAGAACTCCAGATCTCCTAAACAGCACAGCTCAGGAGACTGCAGTGCTCTGGGAATAAACAAGTGGTGGTATTGTGATCAGGGCCAGAGTGATGCCTCCTCGTGGCTCAGACAAAATTCTACAGGAAAGAGGCTGCACAGAGCTAGCTTATCAGCGGCACTGTCATTGTTGCTGAACTCATAGCACGGCAGAGTAGAAAGAAAAAGGAGGCAAGAGCTAGAGGACGCAGGCTGCATTACCAGGCTGGCACCTGCAAACCATGTGGAAATGCTCTGAAACTCTACTTGTTAATAGAAGAAATTCACATAACATCCCACAGAACTAGCAAGAAGCCAGATGAGACATGTTCATTGTAAGCAGGGAAGTAATACCAGTGTACGTTACCACAAAGTTTTTCATTTCTATTTTATTGCCATCATGTACACTTTAATTTGATTAGATCAGTTACAGAGCTATAATACAGATGTTTCAAAGACATCTCTATCTTGTTGTCCTAAAAGGTACTCAGAGGTCATAATTGGGAAAAGCATGGAGGAGGACCTGAAAGCAGGTGGATCACAAATTCAAATCCAGTCTGGGCAACTTTGGAGAAAAACACGTCAGTTTGAACTGATTTCCACATTGCTTTCAATGTTAATCCTGGAACAAGTTACTCCTCTCTACTCTGATTTCATGACTTGCAAACTCTACTCTGATTTCATGACATGCAAAGTGGGGTTAACCACAGTAGGTACCTCTGACAGTTGTGGGAGTGAAGGAAATTATGTTATCAAGGCACTGTACCAGGTTTAAAATAAATGCAAACATGCTGCTGGCAGTTCTAGTAGTTATCTTCCTACCTTTGAAAGAGTTTGAGTATACCTGTTACGGTGGTATATGCCTATAACCGCAGCACTTTGGGAAACTGAGGGAGGAGGATCACAAGTTCAAACCCACCCTGGGCAACTTAGTATCTTAGCAAGACTCTGTCTCAAAAAGTTACAGAAGGGGTTCTGGGGATGTAGCTCATGATGAAAATCATGACATCATTTCCTAGTATAGGAAAAAATAACCTGAAGAAAAAAGGAGGGCGGAAGGGCAGAGAAAATGCCATCCTCCCCTAAGCCTTGATCAGGTGTGAGATCATTTGGCAATATGGCTCCTAAAGTACCTCCTGTTCAAAGGTGGCTTGCTGACAAAAGCATACAACTATAGGGAAAAACAGAGAGAGAGAAATCTGATCCTTGGAAAAGATGATTTCACTTACATGCAAAACAAGAAACTATGTAGGAGAGGAACATTAAAAAAAAGAAAGGCTACATAGCTTCTTACTGGCACCAGACACAGTCTAGTATTTAACAAACCCCAACACAAACAGCTGGGGAGCTCATTCATAATGCTCTGGGCTTTGAAGTGTCTGCCTGTCAATGTCTGTTCTTGTGCAGTTGGCCCTGGCACAAGATAAGGGACCACAGGATCTCTTTATTTCATTCTTTATCTTGTTGGCAAGTTAGAGAGTGACAACATTGACAGCACTGAGTGTCATCGTGCCATTAGTCCTGACTTAGTTGTAATTGCTGGCAGAGTAGATAAGTTCCTTTGGGGCAGAGCTATCACTGTTTCTCACTTTGCAAACAAAACACTGGACTTCCTGGTAAACTCAGATTTTAAGAGAGAGGAAGAACAATTCAGCTTTGGATACCAAGCCAAGAAAAAGGACAGCTAGGCTTTGGACACAGAGTCCTTGCTGTAGAGAGACAAGTTCTTAGCAAATATAAATTTCTCCTTTTCAGAGGTAAAGCGAACTGAAAACCTCCAGAAATATAACAAGCCTGCCATCCACTTTCTGTCATGATTCTTGGCTTCTTTCATTCCTTGAGCCACAATTATGTGCTCAAAACCTTGCCACACCTTTTGTTTGTTCTGCTGAATGCCCCCATTGGCTGCTCCAGCTCTACTTTCTGTATTGCTCCAAGTGACAGCCATCAGGATCCACTGACTTTTAATTTCTAGTTGAGCAGGGCTACAGTAAGACTCAGAAGGGTGGAAGGGCTAAATGTGATGGCATTTGCCCAGACTTACAGCACACTGGAAGGCTGAGTCAGGAAAGTTCCAAGTTTGAGCCCAGCATGGGCAACTTAGTGACTTAGCAAGACCTTGTCTCAAAGTAAAAAATAAAGAAGTGTAGCTTTGTCTGAAGGTATTTGGTTCAACTCCCAGGATCAGAACAACAAACAAAAAGATAAGAGGAGTAGCTGCACATAGGGGCACGGGCCCATAAGTCCCAGTACTCAAAAGGCAGAGGCAAAATTGTGATTTGGAGGCCAATCTAGGTTGCATATGCTTTTAAGTCTAGCTTGGAATACATAGTGAGATGCTATCTCAAAATATATGAGACAGATGAGGGGACAGGAGTAGAAAAGGATTCATTCAGTTATTCCCAGCCCTCATCTAACATTTTCTCCCTGAGTTTCAGGTACTAAAGATCTAGGACCTGAAATGGGCTGATGGTAGCCATCAAGTACCTTGCCATCCCTTGCCGCTCCTTTCACCTTACTCAGACTTTGCAGCAGATAATGGATGACCCTTTCAAGCATGTCATCTGCTTCCTGCTGGGCCCAGACTTGCTTCCAGGCTTATTTCCACTAAACTATAAGCACAGCTGAACATGATCATGCTGAGGCCAAAGCAATAAAGAACCAGGGTGCTTCTCCATTCCTTAGAAAGCCAAATCCTTGAGGGGGACAGAGATCTTTTTTGGAAGCAGCCCAGGTCTTTGGCTACTCTTGGGGGAAAGCAACCTTCACCCTCGCACTGGTATTTCACCTAGAAGCACACTTTGGTCAGGCTAAGCTATTGAGATATCGGGGCTTGTTAATACAACCAACCTGGAGTCACCCTGACTAATCCCCTTAAATCTTACAACCACCCTACAAGGTTGACACGTATTATTTTATAGATGAGAAAACTGAGATACAGAGACCTTAAATAACTTGCAAGATCTGAAGGAGCAGAGCTGACATATCCAGGTCTTTCTGATGCTAAAGCCCAAACTCTTAATAGGACACAGTATGGATTTTTCCTTAACTACCCACCTCTATATGGGACCGTGGAGTGTATCTCTTCTCCCTGATTACAGAGATGACTTCCTGCTACAGACTTTTTGCAATTCATGAATGCAGGTCAGAGCTGCTGATAAGTCAAGCATTAACCAAACAAATGTCCAAAGAACTTTCCTGAATCCTAAACACTCATCATTCTCCTCTTAATATACTTGCTTGATTCCTCTACCTGGCAAAGAGGGAAAAGGGATATATAATTCGTTTTCCTGCCTAAAACTTATGACATGTTCCTGGGAACATTTTTACATTTTTCTCTGGAATAAAAAAATGTAGCTGGAGTAGTAGCTCAGTGGCATAAGCGCTTGTCTTGCAAGCACAAGGTCTAGAGTTCTATCCCCAGTACCACACACACACACACACATACACACACACACACACACACACAATGTGATTTTTCCCTTTGATGATTCTAATATGGCATTTCTTCAGAGAGAGGGGGATTTCTACCTATTTACTTTTAAAAGGACTCAAAGTACTTAGTGATGTTGACATGAACATTTTAAAACGGTGGATTTTATTGTTTATGTATTTGATATAATAGAAAAATAATTGTTTTAAAACAGGTTTCTTCTGATTGAATTGATTGCCATACAGGAAAGTATCGTTACCATTGCTTTGGAGAATGCATGGCCAGTGCATTGCCAGGGCTCACAATCAGCTGGAGGAAGCAGGCTTTGTTCTTTACAGGAAGAAATCATGACTGCAGGTCAGATCAACTCCTTGCATTCAACAATAGTGATGTTTTTTTTTTTTTTTTCTTCTGTTTCCAAAGGAAATTCAGCAACACAGTGACTTTTGAAGCTTTGTGCATAGGAAGGAAAAGCCAAAGGGGCCATGGTGGCCCAAGCCAGAAGCGTGATCCATTGAGCTTTCCTAGGGCAATGAGGTCACAGAACTCCTTTCCCCTGGTAAGCAAAATGTGCTAAGCCTCAACAGTTTGCAACCCCTGCCTGAGATTCAGACACTTTCACACTCAGCCTGCCCTGGCTGCCCTGACTCTGCTTTCTGGAACTGGAGGAGACCTTAGGTGTAGAAATTGCTCCTTCCTATTTATATTTCCTTTGCTTTATCAGTGCTCATGATAGTGCTTGGGAAAGAATGTATATGTTTTCATGGAAAAGACAACTGCCTTATTTAAGGTAGTGTTAGAGCTAATGTGTGTTTTTCAGATCTTCCATGCAGAGTCCAAAGATAAACAAGGAAGGGCATCAGACTGAGGTAGCTTCCGGGCCTACTAGTCTGCTCTGTGGAGAGCTTGACTGATTCCATGGGAAATACAGATAATGCCAGGAGCTGCCTTTTCTCTCTGTTCTCAGGGATGACATGTTTTAAAACATGCATTTTAGGGGCTGGGGAGATAGCTCCAAGGCACAAGCGCCTGCTGGGCAAGTGCAAGGTTGTGAGTTTGAACCCTGGTCCTAACAAAAAAAATAAAAAATAAAAATAAAACATGCATTTTTTTTTTTTTTTTTTTTTTTTTTTTTACTAAGGGGAAAAGAACTCTTAATACAGTATGAATTTCTTATTATATGGATTTTAGAATTGCTTATGTTCTACTCAACTCAGATCCCTTTCCCACCCTTTTTTGCCCTGCTGTTGCCTAGAAAGCTGATCCTTATGGACTGCACCATTAGGTGCTCCTACCTACTTTTTCTAGGTGGATTTGGTCAGCCCTGGTTACCACTGAAAGAATAAAGCCGGCTTATTTTCCCCCTGACTCTTTTCTCCCTGCTCTATTGCCATGGCTCTAGCAATGGCCGATTTCCTTTGATGTGACTTCAGCTTCTGTTCAGTGGCTCCCAGGATGACCCCAAATGTTACCAAGTTCTCATCTTTTCAAGGAGGGATAAAGGTAGAATGTTTCCTGTTATACTTCTCCCCACATATTTCTAGATCTCCTAAGCCTGCTCTCCCTCTCCTGAAATTTTCTAAATCTTCACCTAAGCAACCATTCTGCTACTTGCAGAGGGCTTAATTGACTATGAATGTCTCAAGTTCCAAATGCCCCTTATTTATTTGGGCCAGAGTACTTGGTACCACTGAGGTAAAACTGTATAACCTAGAATTTATGGAGTCTTGGCAACTTTCTTTTTTTTTTTTTTCTGGTACCAGGGATTGAACTCAGGACCTTGTGCTTGCCAGGCAAGCACTTATCCCACTGAGGTATTTTCCCAGCCCTAATTTGTAGAATCTTAAGCCACCTTAAATGTTTCTATATCTAAGGTTTACTCTGGAGATTTTTTAAGTCCATGCTACCCAGAGCCTGGCCCACAGACTGTGCACAGGGACAACATCTGAAAATGTGTCAGAAATCCAGCAGCTGAGCGCCCTTTTCAGGACTTCTGATTCAATATCTGCATTTTCGCAAGATTCTAGTCTGTCAAGTTGCACAAAGACACCACTTGTAATCCCAGTAATATTGGAGGCTGAGGTAGGAGGCCTGCAAGTTCAAGCCCTGCCTGGGCAACTTAGTAACTCAGAGTCTGTCTCAAAAACTTAAAAAGTGTGGGGAGATAGGTCAGTGCAAAGGACATAGCAGGTTCAGTCTCTAATGCCCCTTCCAAAAAAAGATGCACAGGGGGTTTAAAGAATAGCGATGCTAGGGTGGGATTCTGGGTCAGTCTCTCAGTGATCGCTTTGTATATCCTGGGGTAAGGAGTAGGAGAAATATGAGTTATACTCCCTTTAACACTCCTCCCTCAGGAATCTCATACAATCTTAATTTGTTTTGTTTTGTTTTTTTCAGTTTAACTCCAAAGGAACTGATCATGATTGGCCTTATAATATGAACCAAAGGAAGGATCCATTTTCCTTTAGTCAAAACCAGGTACTATTTAAGTACCTATCATGCACCAAACAAGAAATGTTAAACTAGAAATGAAGAGCGATGAGAGAAATTAAATAACCTGAAACAATGTTTTAGAATTTAGTAACACATGGCTTGGTACTGGGGTAGTTGGGCTTGAAGGACAGTCTAGAAAGAAGATCTGTTCTCAACTTATGGCCCATCTTATGGTTAGTGTTGAGAATGATGTAGATACAACCTGAGATAAAGATAAAAAGAAGTAAGTTGGGGAGGAGGAGGGGACATGCTGAATTGGACAATTTATAGCATTTTCATGTATGAGCTTGAGGGTTAGAAAGCTGATATAGCAGGAACTAATCAGGAAAGCTAAGACTTCCACAGCTGCAGTGTGGTGATATGTGGCTTGTGCCCCTAAATTCTAGCACAGAAGGAAGAAAAATGACTTCCTAGTGTTTTTCAAATTTGAGAAGTCTAAGAACAACCTGCCCTCAGTCTTTCCTTTTGAGAGCAAGACCCAGGGCCGCGTTCCTGTCTGCTAGCGTGCACCCTCTGCCCACACCTCCTTTCTGAGGTTCTTCTCCCTTGGCCAGAGTAGGAATGGTCTGCAGCCACCCCACCCCTCAGTCTGTTGTTGTTTCTGGACAATGTGCATGTCTTTGGATTTTGGGTTTATCACTTAATCCCTAGAGGAAATAAAGAGGAAATAAAGAGACAAGTTGGAGCAAGAACCAAAGTAGTGTCTTGTGTATTATTTCTAGCTGGAGTAATTAAATCTTCGGAGAGCTCAGTTTGGCAACTTTCCTGGACACCAAAAGTTGCCACCTGGGAACTAAATAGGAAGGGAAACAGGCTGGCGGACTCCACGAGGGTCAAAATTAAGAGAATCTAACAATGAAAATGTGTTCTCTTCTAGGATTAAAGCTGCCTGAATTTCTTCCTTCCTTCCTTCTTTCCTTCCTTCCTACCTCCCTTCCTTTCTTCCTTCCTCCCTCCCTCTTTCCTTCCTTCTTTTGTTCCTTCTTCCTTCCTTCTTTCCTTCCTCCCTTTTTCTTTTTCCTTTCCTTCATTCATTCCATCCTTCTTTCCTGCCCTCTTCTCCCTCCCACTCTTGCACTCTTTCTTGCTCTGTCAATCCCTTTGTCTTTCTTCCCTTTTCTTTCTTTCTGTATTGTTTTATTTGTTCCTGCTTTTCTCTTGAGACCAAATCTTGGCTCTTACATAGAACCTCCAGATTGCATTCTGTGAGATCTCTTTATTGTTTTGGAGAATGAAATCAGAAACAACAGCCTTAGTTTTTCTAGATAACTGTAGAATTCAGACAAATGAATCCCAAATGTTGTCCTATGTGTGATGAATAACAATAGCTTACACTAAACTGATTATAGGTTCATGTGACATTTGGGGTTGGTAAAGTGCCACCACTAGGCAAATGACTTGTGACTACTTTTCTCTCAAGTGATATCAATATTCATTTTCCCTCTTTGTAATAAAGGAAGGAAAATAGTTTGATCACACCTGTACAGTTCTTCTCTTCAGCCTTTTGTTTTGTGTAACACAGAGCAAAGTTGGCAAATTATTTCTTCCCAGTGAAATTCAGTGCTAAGACACAGATGTCAATGGTTTTTTACCCTGAATTACCAGATTTTGGGTGCAAGTTATTTTTTCTGAATTTCTCAGAATGGTCATTAGATTAAGCCCTTGACTTGGGGGGAAGGCATCTGAGAAAATCTTTTGAAATTTTAGAGGCATGAAATACTGGAGGTATGCATTAACTTTCCTGTTGTGGGAACACAAGGCCTGGCAACTGTATCTTAGAGGAGAGGTTTTATTTGGCTCATGTTGGTAGGGATGTTCAGTCCATGGTCTGCTGGCTGCAGGGCAAAAGCAACCTGGTGAACGGTTGTGGCTGAGCAAAGATGCCTAGCTCCTGGTGCCTGGGGAGTGGAGCAGGGAAAGCATACCAGGGAGAAATGAAAGCAGTTGGGCGTGGGGCCTTGGGCACAGCGGTATGAGGCACCCAGACATCCTTAGTGTGCTGTATAAATCCTCAGTGACTCCCAAGCCTATCAGGCTGACATGGTTGAGCTTAACCATCACAAGGTAACTGGTGGCCTTTGCCTCCTAACAGCAAAAGCCAGCGTAGTCTAGCCACATGTAGAGTTCCAATCCTTGTGTGTGGGAAAGGATATAATACAAGAAGGAACAGAATATGGAGGCCATATTTGATTGTTTTTGAAGGTCAGAGCAAGAAGTTCAGATATCTTAGAGTATATCATGATCTGAGAGGGCTGTTGAACTTCCACTGTCACAAAAATACCCAGACCTCTCTGATTAAGAGAAGAAACCGTTAGAAGCACTTCTTTCTCAAGGTTCACTTCACCCTTTGAGAATGAGTCCTAGTGGTCAGGGTCAGTATCACCATTTCTTTTCTTTTGTTTTTGGTTTTGTTTTGTCTTAAAACAAGGTCTCACTATGGAGTTCAGGCTGGCTTTGAACACATAGTGAGTGCTGGGGTTACAGGCATGTGCCACCATGCCCATCAATACCAACATTTCAGTCAGTTTTCACAGAGGTTTACTTGACCCAAGAGTTAACAAGGCTTAGATCCAGGTCAAGCAAGGTTAGGTGTGTTCAGGGGAGAGTGATGCTAACCTTTACATACTTTTTGGATTAAGTAGAAGAGAGGACTTTCCTAGTGGTTCAGTGATTCCCTAAGATGTGATAAGGACATCAAATAAGGCTTTGATGAACTGGAACAAGGGACAATTAAATAGGAATTTTACTGCATGCTGAATGTCAGGGAATGAGCAAAAAGTGAGATAACATAGCTTGTAAGATGTACTGTGCTCTTAGGGTGCAAACCCTGGTCCTGTACAGCTCAAGGGCTTCCTATTGGGGATGCATATGGGAAGCACAGCACATGCTTACAAGCAGATATGTTTACATGTGAGGTGGGTGCTGCAGGCTAGGAGTACAGAGAGTTAAGAGAGCTCTGCAGTTCTCTAGGAATTGGCTATGTTGGCTAGGTAGAACTTTCTCAAAGGGATGGCAGCAGGGACGATGTCTGTGCTGTACTACCCTGTCCCACTCCTAAGGACCATTTTAAGAGAAAACTAACCTGCTTTCCTTAACTGAAAAAAATTGAAACTTAGAAAAAATACTCTGAGAATGCTTAGGATGATTCAGTACTTCTGCATTGGAGTACTACTGTGGGGATCTCTGAAGCAGTCTTTCTGGAGAAATGATTTTTAAACTTCTCCTCTAAAAGTAATCTTATGCTTTATTTTTTGATACAAATCTCTTTCATCACATAGAAAATAAAAGTACTCCTGTCATGAACATTCATATATTTATGACAAGTTATTGACCTGAGTTGTTTCTTTAAACAAGTCTAAGCTCCTGCCCAAGGCTCTGACATTTCAACCCAAGAACCCCTGTATGCAGCAAAGGCCTTATACTACAGAACTAAATCCTAGAATTTGGGAATGTCTGAATTTCTCCCGCACAGGACGACAGTTTTGGTGAATATAGAAATTTTAGTTGAGAGAATTTGTTTAGATTTTTCTCTTCATTCAGCACTGCACATATTATCCCATTTCTTTCCAACCTCCAAAATCTTTGATGAGAAACCTAGTGATTCTCTTTTGGGAGATATTATGATTGGTATCTTCTTGTCAGCTTTATTACATTATTATAATATCAGTGTAACTGTAGCATTACTTTGAGGCCAGTAAAAATTATTTTAAGAAATAATTGCATATGTTTAGACATCATGAGGTTTGTGAAAGTGACAGTTATTCCAGATTCTCAATTCAGAAAAAGACTTTGCAGTATCCTACAAGTTTTAATTAATAAAAATGAAGTATCACAAAAAACTTATAACCATTTTTTTGTTTTACTGTTATTAAAGTACACAGGAACAGTGGAGGTAGGATGTGAGGAGAGCAGTGGCCAGTTCGTGTTCTCACCTCCCAAGGAGCCAGAAAAAACTTCACTTTGAAGGTTAGCAGTTTGAGACCATGGCTGGGGCGGGATTTTGTCCTTGACACCTCTTAGGGGTGATCTCTAAGACTCCAACAACTTTAGTGATTTTTGTTCATGGTGCAGTGGTTTGGTGATTGTGGAGTTTTGCCACCTTCATGACACATAGGGGAGTGAACATTAAGCGAGTGGAGAGAGTCTCAAGTATAGCTGTGGGCCTAAGCTAAGGAGTATGAACAGGGCAACTTTGCTGAGCACTTTCACAGGAGTCTATTAAAGTGCTGGAGAAGAAAAAGGTGAAAGACTAGCTCCATAACATCAGAGGTAAAGTTCATCTATGACCTACATCATTCCAGTTTCATCCAGTTACTGCAGGTGATCAAAACAAAAGAGTGCTATCTGGTCCTGGAGCACTCAGGGCTCTGACAGACCCCAATAGGATATGGCCCACTGCAGATAAGTGAATTTCTGAGAGAAGGGAAACCAACACCAAATAAATGACCACATTCTTGGTGCTGGAGCACCATGCACCTTTATGTGAAGCCTGCAAACCCAGGGTGGTACCACCCTTGTACCCCACAGAGTCTTCACTCTTAACTCTTCTTCCAAGTAGAAGGGGAGACCTGGTGCATTGCCCCTGGAAGAACAATTGCTTGCCAGAGGATGTAGGCTAAATCATCTGTCATTGCCATGGCCAGGATATTGTTCCCCAGAGACCTGAAACCTGAGAACATCTTGCTGGTTTGAGGTTGGGTATCAGAAACTGACCATGGGCAGTTGCAATCTAAAGTACAGTGCTCTTGAGGTATTCTTGCACAAAACATATCAAAAATGTCTGTGGCTGATTGGAGACTGGGAGTCCTACTCTATGAAGTAGTTGTGCAGTTCTAAGTATTCTATAGGAATGAGCAGTATCTGCTTCAGCAGATCCTGAAGGGTACTTACTCCTGACTCGTTTATCTATTCCCAAACCTAGAAAGCCTAATCTGCAAACTTTTCACTCACAACCCCAGAATGGGGCCCATGCCATAGCAGGTCTTAAGCATCTCTGGCTCCCAAGGGTAAACAGTCTTCATCCTGAGTTACTTCCTAATTGTACAAGGGCTGCAACTGCTCTCTTGGTCCTGGTGGGGTCTGACCCATTGAAGGTCAAAGACTTGGTAAGGCTAAAGAAATTTAACCACCAAATGACTGCATTCTTGATGGTGTAGCACCAAGCACAGGGGTGGAGCCTGCATCATCATCCCAGACTCTGCCCCTTTGGCTTTCTTCCCAAGTAGGAGGGCCAGGCAGCCTGCTTGCTGCACTGATCCTTTCCTCCCCCAGATGAAGCCCTCAGGAGAGCAGGATGTCAGAGGCTCCCTGTCTCCCATTCACCTCTGTAGGACCCATGCTTCCACCAAGGCTTGCCAGCGTAATAGCCTGAGGCTTCCCCCCTTGGACTCTACCAGCACTGGGAGGAAGGGCTGCAACGGAGTGAAAAGGAGGATTGCAGCCAGTCTTTCGGCCTTGTGCTGCTGCTGCTTGCTGGCTTGGAACAATTATGGACATTCAAACAAAGCGGGCTCAATAAAGTAAACAATAGCATTGTGCACTCTGAGGTGTAGAGTAGACAGCTGGACAACACTTAGGGAGGCCAGAAGTGCATCCTGTATGTTATCTGTGTAGAGATAACTATTTCAGTTGTCAGAGAAGCTTCAGATAGACAAGATTCAGCTGGGAGACTCACTGCAGAGGACAGCAGTGACCACAGCCAAGAATAATGCCTAGTTCGTCAGAGTACCTTTCACATGTACTTTAAGACGACAACTGTGAGAACCCACACAGACCACCATGAGTGTAGACTTCATGACAACAAGAGATCGGCCAGGCAAGGATTTAAGCAGCTTCAGGAGGGAGCTGAGAAGGACACCAGGCTGCACATGCCTCTGTCCAACTCAGAAGAGATGAGTGTGCCAAGGGCAGCAGGCCTTTCCACGTGTGAGGTGCC
The DNA here is from genome assembly GCA_004027025.1 of Myocastor coypus. Taxonomy (NCBI): domain Eukaryota; kingdom Metazoa; phylum Chordata; class Mammalia; order Rodentia; family Myocastoridae; genus Myocastor; species Myocastor coypus. The sequence goes on from PVJA010001934.1 coordinate 18,051, forward strand.
TGTCAGGAAGGTACATGGAGCCCTGTGGAATTCAGAAAGCTGTGAGACACCTCCCCCTGCCCTGCTCTTCTCTGTCTTTTCTCCGTGTTTCTGGGATAGCGGAGATGGCTCTTAATAAACTTATAATAAAACTGATACTCCTGAGAGATGATCATGCCTTGCTGTTTTTCACCCTGCCTGCAGTTGGTTGAGCACTGGGTGGTAGTCACTTAGTCCTGGGAGTTAGGCCAAGGAAGTGACTTTTGTCAAGAGACCCAGCCAGACCACCCAGCAACAGAAAACATTTCCCCAGAAGGACGTGGCTTTGAGCTGTCTGTGGGGCAGAAATGAAGCCCTTGTGTGTCACATGGACCTTGTCCAGGAGCCGTGGGATCCTGAAGTGCTCTGAATCTGCCTTACTCCTGCCCAGACGTCCCCAACAGCAGGACAACAGGGTAGCTGGAGGCTGAGAAATGGTGAGGGTGGCCCCAGAGCAGCCTAGAGGGCACTAAATTTTGCAACTCTGCTTCTGGGTCCATCTGCAGTGCAGTCTGTCCTTAGCGACCATTTTCTCTCCGAGCAGGGCAGGGGACAGTCCTTCAGAGGGCTAACAGAGTGGGAAGCTCTTCCAGAAGTCTGACTCTTTAAGGGGTGCCTATCTGTGAGCCAGAGATCCCGCGTCCCCATCATAATGGGGCGCAATCTGGCAGTAGGGACAGCGCTCTCAAGGGCGCAGCATCCGCATTCTGCACTGCCCCGTTGTGGCCCATAACCACCTGCCCGCAGACCAACGGTGGCGCGCTGGCTGTGACCGTTGGCCACGGCCTGTCAGTGCGCCTGCGCATCCAGCGTAGTTCTTCGCAGCGTCAGTTAGGAATCTTCCTGTCCTTCCTAAAAAAAATAATTTGTGTGTAAGCAGTAGAAGGCTGTATGTGAACAGATGGAATATATTTGGAAAATCCAGAAATAAACTCTTGCTTACAGTCAGATGATTTTCAACTTAGATGACCAAACAATTCAATGGGAAAATGAACATTTAAACAAATGTTCTAGGATAACTGGGTATCTGTATGGAAAAGAAGGTAGGATGCCTACCTCATGGCATATTGTAAAATTAATTCGAAAGCAATCAAAGGCCTAAAAGCTAAAATTATGAATCTCTTAGAAGGAAACATAGGCCTAACTCTGTCAGTCTGGGATTAAGCAGTGGTTTCCTAAATATAATACCAAAAGCATAAGCAGTGGGAAAAAAAAAATGGATAACATAAAAATGTGTCTTCTTCAAAGGACAACATTAAGAGTGAAATGATGACTAATTCAGTGAGAGCTTCTGCAAGACATGTATCTCTGGACTTGTATCAAAATATATTTTAAAAGTTTTAACAATTCAGTGAAGAAAAATAACTCAATTTAAGTGGGAAAAAAGCTTTGAAGAAGATGTTCTGCAGCTCACATACAGGCTGCCGAATAACCTTATGGATATTCAAAGAGGCTCCAGGTTATTAGTTGTTGGGGAACTGCTAACCAAATCAATAATGAAGTTCCACTGTACACCTGCCAGGGTAATATAATACAAAAGAAACTCGTATATATTGGAGAAAGTGAAGAGAATCCTGAATGTTTATACCCTGTTCTGGAAACAGGCATAAACACAATGGTGCAATCACATTCGAGAAGACATTTCCTCTAAATATTAAATCTAGAGTTACCATGTGGCCCCTTGTGCTCCTGTCGTAGGCATATGCCCAAGAGAAAGGAGAACCTATATAGATACAGAAAATTGCACATAAATATATCAGTTGTAGTCATATTATTAAAACATTTCAAATAAAATGTGAAATGTCCACCTGAAGGAGTATTAATTAGCAATAAAAAGCAATTAAGTACTGATACATACTACAATGTAGATGGACTTTGAAAACGTGATAAATAAGTGAAACACGAAAGGCCACACATTGTGTGGTTCTGTTTATAGCCAATATCCACAACAGGCAAATTTATACAGAGAAAAATTAGTGGTGACTTAGGGCTGTGGGGAAAAGAGACAAACATGCCAGGGTAAATAGGGTGGCAGGTGCTCGTTGAAGACACTGCTGTCAGTGGGTGGGCAGTGCAGACCTTAGGCCTAAGTGCTCAGAAAGCTGAGGCAGAAGGACTGCAAGTTGGAGTTCAACCTGCTCCAGGTAGCAAAGGCCTGTTTTTTTAAAAAAAGAAAAAAATTCTAAAATTGATTGTGGTGATGATTTTATTATTTTTTGTTTATTTGTTTGATTTTGGTACCAGGGATTAAACTTAGCACCTTGCATTTACAAGGCAGGTGCTTAAGCCAGGGCCCATGGTGATGGTTTTACATAGCTGCAAAATATACCAGGAACCACTAAACATGTTTACATGGATAAATTTATGAAATATGAGGTATGTTTCAATGAAGAAGTGTTTTTAAAAAAATCTGTTGAGAAGTGAGTATCACGTATCTTCTTGAAGTCCCCAGAAAATTGAGAGTTCAAGTAATTTTGCTAGAAACTGATGCTTGAGCTTACTGCCTAGGACCGTGGCAAACATAGCAGCTGTTGTAGTGCAGCCTGGGAGGTGGTTCTGGGACTGCTGTGCCAGGAATTTTCAGATGTTTTGCTAGCAGGTCCCAGGGCTCTGCAATTCCAGGGAACAGTAGATTCTGGCTCCAAACCTGAGACGCAGGTGTTAGGAGAAGTCTGGGATTCAGGATCAAGAAGAGTTTCATTTGGCCTTTGACCTCAGCAGCTGGAGCCTGATGTTCCTTAGGCAGAAGATAAATCAGTGCACTGTAGCTTTGCAACAACAATTAGGGAAGAATAGCGTTGCCATCTGAGGCCAGTGCTCTCTGCCATTAATCAGAATAATTCAAAAGCCCAAGATAAACTATGTAGAGTCTACAATGTCAGATTAATGAATGAGAAAAATAAAAATCCTGATTCCAGACCTTATTTCTATAAGTAGGTTAAAAACCAAGTCATGCCATTTAGACCATGGAATTTGCCATTAATATTCTAAAAGTAAAGGTATCCAAAATGGGACATGCTCAGCCCAAAGGGGCCTTAGACAGGGTACCAGGGAGTAAGAACATCATAACTCCGTGTATCCTTCCTTTCGTCTTCTAACTTTCTATTTCTGTTTCTAATATACAGTTTTAAATATATACTTCTATAATACTTTCAGAAAATTATACATATGCATGGTTTATAAGTAGATAATATAACTAAAGTTATTAAAATTTTTTATTGATAGCTGCATAAATTTTTTTTAAAAGTTCAGAAGTTTGCTGCTTTAAAGAATCTTTTGGCTTACTACTAGGTGGACTTAAAAAGTACCTTAATTTACTTTTGAGAGATAGCTCATAGGGTAATAACTAGTACACAGTATCTGCTAATTCACCTTAACGATTTTTTTCTTTCTTCTTTTTAAAGTTCATTTTAATGAGAAAAAAGATAGAATAGCATGCAACTGTTTCAATAGGTTAGTAGGACGTTTATAATAATTAATGCATTGCATATTGTTGTCTTTGTAGCAGTTATTCAGAGAACAAAATGCAGGAACAATATCTTGTCTAAACAATATTAGTATAAACTTTTATTCTCAGTGAACTGAGAGAAAGTAGCTGTATATCTATCCTAACTGTCTTGTGTGTGTGTGTGTGTGTGTGTGTGTGTGTGTGTATGTGTGTGTGTATTTTTTTCCTCTCTTTTTTCACAACAAAGCTGTCTTTTATTTACACTTTGTGAAGGTAGTAGTGAATGACACCAGGTTGCCTAGCACCTGATGGCAAACCTTAACCAGACAGGATGCTCATCTTAGGAGTGAAGCAGCTCATTTGCTTTAGGCACTAGGGCAAGTCCCATATTCATATATTTGATCAATTTCCTAGCTTAATGGCTGCCAACATATCCACTCACTTTTATTTTGTTTTGTTTTGAGAGATGAATGTTCCACTGCAGTTAGAGAAGCTGTATGTAGAGAAGTCTTTCAAGGACCTTTTCATACTTGAAACCAGTCTAAATCTTGTAGATACTTGTATTCAGCAAAATAAACCAAGGTAGTCCAATAGTCCTTAATAGTAATGGGTTATCAGCAGAACTGGCAATTGTCAGAAGTTGTTGACTTGAGCCTTTTGCAACTGAGCTTATTAATGTGGCTTTGCTTTTTTATACCTCATGTTTATAATTTTCTGCTGGATGGTTAAGACCAAGTTAAAGCAAGAGCTATATAAGTGAAAATGTAACTTTGTATCTGACAAGGTCAGTCAAATCCCCTCAGGATTTACACTGGAACCATGTACAGCACCTTATAGATCTTTTGTTAGTGTCAGCCATATGGATGAGTCATGGCCATTGCTTGACTGATTTACTCTCTGTGAGAGCCTGAGAGAATGTTTTCTCACTAGGTGACTCTATACATCTAGGTGTCATTATACATCATCGATCACTTTCCCTCTCTGGTCCCACAATCTTCATGACCCGAAAATTTGGGACATCACTGAGTCAAGCACAGGTTCTCTTATGTCCTGAGTGCTCATTCACCTTAACAATTAATCTCAAGAATTTGCTTAGCTCTTCATAATGGCTGGGGGTAGGGTTTATCAGCTGATAAAATTTTCAGGGTTTTGGATTCTTGGAATGTATATATGTAGATGTCAAAATGAAGTTATATAGAATTACCTAAAGTGTCTTCATTGCTTATTTGTGTTAGCATTACAACCAGAAGAAATATTTATGGTCAATATTTTAGTATCTACTTTAATAAAAAAAATCTATTTTTAAGAACACAGAGCTGTTTCACAGTAATGATCCCCTAAAGCAAAGGTAATAGAACTTCTGAGTGTATCTGATCTAGATCCTACAGAGCTCCAGGCCACTAAGATTAGCTTCAAACTCTCTCAACTTTGTACATTTCTAACCTGATGGTTTCTATTTCTTTCCATGTCAGTTTCCCCTGAGTAGATCCTCCCAAAATCTGCCTCTGTGAACCCTAGCTCTGTAAGCTAATATCTTCTACTTATTTTCACATTTCTTATATTCTACATTAGTTGTAAAACATACCTTCAAGAATTATCATAAAGCACTCTGATGCTTTTAGACTTCACATTTATGTAGATTTTTCTTACTTGTCATGGCCTTTTAAAAACTCATCATAGCTGTAAGCATATAGCTAGTCCTTGGATTTCATGATTAAGAAAACTGGATTCCACTGTAGTCCAGGTGGAGTCCTGCTGATGGTCAATTTCACTTGCCTCTAACTGGACAGGCTGACTTGATCAGCCATCACTCAATGATCAAACATCTCCTGTGGGTATATACAGGAATTACTACATCTTGAGGAATTACTTCATCTGTTTCCTGAAGTCTTAAATTACTACGATTATCTACCAAACTAGATGATTGTTGGTGTAAGAAATGCTATAATGATTATAAAACAATTTTATTCCTCTCTTGTCACAATAGCTAATTAAATACTTGTCAATTGAAATCTTTAAATGTTTGTATAACATTTCATGTGAACATTTCATAATGATTTCACCTAAGAGTACAAATACTAGAGTTCTTTTGGTGTCTTGTGTGACTTCTTCAGTAGTGGATGACTGTCTCACTGCAACTGTGTGCATCAAAGGCCCAGGCCTTTCAGTGGATCGATATTAATCATAGCTTTTCCAAAAGTTTTCCCACTGACAAGAGGTCAGAAAGATCATTTAAAGAACATAATATTTTACATTATATTATTGACACTTCGCTCTTCACAGCATAAACTTTCTGAACTACTTTTGAAAGTAGTAAAGTTAATATGCAAGTTCATAGGTTTGAAATTCTGAGAAAGAAACTAGAATAGAAGAGAAAGAAAAGCAAAATTAACTTTAGGAGGGAAAAATATGATTTGTAGCTACATAAACTTTGAAAAGACGTCTGTTCTTCAAACTTTACTGCCTTTTTGTAAAATGAACATGAGAGTTAAGGTAAAGTTGGTGTTCTTTAAGAAAGAGTACAAAATTACTAATTAAAAATATTCTTGTGGGGCCCAGCAGGGTGGCTCAGTGGTCTAAAGTGCCTGCTTAGGAAAGCTTACGTGGCTGCAGGGACCGCAGTTTGATCCCCAGCACCACATGCTGCACCAGCCCTGCCTTCAGGGCAGGCTGAGCCAGCCATAAAAATAAATAAATAAGCAAACAAAAGTTCTGAAACAAGAAAAAAATAAAATAAAATAAAAAATAAATAAAATAAAAATATTCTTGCAAGAAATAAAAAATATGACCTGGCTATAATAGCACATGCCTGTAACCAGGGCTCAAATTTTCCAAAGACTGGTCAGTGTTATCGTCCTCATGGGACCTTACAAAGGTCCAGGCACCACCATAGCATATGGACTGAAGACCCATGGACCTTCCTTAATTCTCCTGGGGGAGGAAGATCAACAGGACTAAAGCCACATTTTCTGCCCCTCAACTGGCCCCAGTGTCAGAATTGTCCAGTTTTAGAAAAATTAAGGTAATAGTCTGCACAAATATACAGAAAAAATTTCATGCCTATTTCATCGTGATGATACAGATGATCGAATCAAGCTTCAAAAGGAGAAATGCAACTACACTTCCAAAATCAAGCAGCAACCCCAAGACAGGGCTAACTTCTTTTCTATTGTTATGGTTTGTGTTTATTTGTCTCCCCAAAGCCTCATTTAGTCATTGGGGTGCAGTTCTACAGTTTGTGATTAACTAAAGATCCACTGGGATTATGTATATGAGTGCTGCTAGGATTATGGGTGTAAGTGCTTCTGGGATTATGGGTTTGAGTACTGCACCCATCCTGGGGCGGATAGCCTGAGTGAAACACAAAGGAGATAGACTTTCTCTCTGTAGCTATTATTGTGGTTTCTCCTCTCTTTTGCTTTTGGTGTTCTGCTGCCTTCTGCTGTTATGAATTTCTGCCCTCTGCTTGTGCTGCTCTGCCTTAGAGCTAGCCAAATATGGACTGAAATCTCCAGGAACTGGGAGCTAAATAAACCTTTGTTTCCTTCATCTTGAGTGTCAGGTATGTATCCCAGCAATGAGAGAAGAGTAACTGAGATATCTATATAGCATGCTACCTCCCTTATTGTATCTACATAGGGATAAGTAAGTGCTGGGATGTATTTGAGTAACGGAGCCTTTGCCTAGCTGTGCAAGGTCTTGAGTTCAACCTTCAATGTCAGAGGGGAAAAAGCCTCAAAGAAATTAGTAGACAAAAGATTAAAGCCATATAAAACAATGATATCATTGTGCCAGGGCTTTATATTTATCATTTAACTTATTCTAACAAAGCCCTATGATGGAGATACTGTACACTAAACAGCAAAGAATGTAATGAGCTGACCAAAGGCTGCACATCCAGAAAACAGTGGACTGGGCTTGAACTGGGCAGTCTGACCTGCATACCCCTAGCCACTACTCTATGCCTGGGCTCATCTACAAAATTGGGCTTCAGAAGAGGACAAAAACTTAGACATCCGTTTTCTGCTCAACCATCCCTATTTATTTGATGTTTTATGGATTGCAACTGTGTTAATACAAAATTCTGTTAGCAGTCTCCTTCCATTAGGGAAAAAATAGAGCTTCATATAAATGGTGTCCTTTATTCTGAGTGTGAAATTCTTTGGCCTACTGGTGAACCAGAGCCAGACCCCAAATCTACTTTTCACCCTATACCTCCTGAAAGATTTTAAGGAGAGCAGAGTTGTGACTGTCCAAGACTCTCACATATGAAGCCCTTTAAAAATGAAACCATATTAGCCGGGCGTGGTGGCTCACGCCTGTAATCCCAGCACTTGGGAGGCTGAGGCAGGAGGATTGGTGCGAGTTCGAGACCAGCCTGGGCTACAAAAGTGAGCGCAGGACCAGCCTCAACTGCAAAGCGAGACCCTGTCTCAAAAAGACAAAAAAAAAAAAAAAAAAGAAACCATATTATTTTATTGTGAGTAGGTTTGGCAAATGCTCTCAGAGTCAATATAGTCTTTGTCTGGTTTCCAACAGTGATGCTTTCAGCCAGTGGTCACCTACATGCCTCTAGTCCACATTTGAGTAAGGCACAAAATTCAATTTGAACACACTGGCTTTGATTTATTCCTTCTTCCTGAAATCTAATTCCTCAAAACCACATCACTGAACAATTTCACATGGTAGTAATTAAGACCACATTTTCCATACTCGATTTTCTGGTCTCTGATAAACTACATGAATGCAGTATTTAGGTTCCAAATACCCTGAATATACAATCCTTTTTACCTCTGGCCTCTTGTTTTGCTGATATTTCAGGTAAAAACAAGAAAAAGACTAGTGTACCTTCATTCTCCTCATCTCAGCTGTCTAGAATACTTGGATGACAGAGTGTGCTCTTGTCTGTGAGAGAAAGATATGAGATTTCTACTTGAGACACAAGAAGAACCAAAAACTATTTCTTAGGTAGGTGTTAGGATCCGAACACAGCCTCCTGTAGTTCCCAGGTCAAAGTCCAGATCTCAAGATATTGTTGGGAGGCGGGACCTGTGACAGATGTTATGAGTGTGGCTCCCTCCTGGGTGCGATTAGTGTCTTTAAAAAAGAGACTCCAGAGAATTCACTGTTTCCTTCCACTATATGAGGACACTGTGATGACAACTGGGAGCCTGAAAGCAGGCTCTCACCAGACATCAAATGGTCTCAGAATGTGTGGTCTCCAGCACTGCGATCAATATAGTTTCATTGTTTACAAACCCCTAGTATTTTGTGATCACAGTATAAACGGACTAAGACAGAAAGAATTTAAGTGCATGTGTGAGATGCATGAGCTGCTTCAGAAGTCACATGCTTCTGAACACCAAGTTCTGGACTGGTCAGTCTGGAGCCAGAGAACAGAGACATGGGCCTGTGTGTTCTGCAAGGGCTTTGCTTCTTCTCACCGTGCAGTTGATGAGGTCAGAATGGGCCAGTTTGTTGCCATTAGGGGTTGTGGGATCTGGGCCAGGTTCTTAGGTTCTTGCCCAACTGAGTAAAAACTGGAAATGTCATAAGATGGCAAACAAAAAGCAGCAGAAGTGGTAATACTCGTGGAGTAAGCAGGCATATGTCTGTGAAAGGAGCGTAGCATTAGTGTTGGGAAGATAAGTTGTGGGGACTTAAAATATTGCTCAGTTCTGGGGTGCCTCCCATTGGGATTTTAAAAGCATGACTGACAGCATCAAGGTCAAGGTGCTGAGCCACGTCAGTTGTATTTATTGTGCATCTGCATTTTCCTAATTCACTCCTGTTTTATTTATTTATTCATTTTTATGTATTTGGTGCAGGGTCTTACTATGCAATTGATCTCATAGCGATCCTCCTGTTTTTAGCCTCCCCAGCACTGGTGTTATAGGCATGCACCACCACACAGGGTCTCACTGCCTGGCTCAGTGCGCCTGGCGGCTGTGCTGGCTCAGCATGTGGTGTCAGGGATTAAACCTCAATCCCTGTGCCTAAACAGGCACTTAGTCCACTGAGCTTTCTGACTGGTCCTTTACGCTGTTATATATAATTGGATGTTTCAGATGCAGTCCATATGCATGAATCTTCAATGAGTTCCAAGTAAAGAAATGTTTCTGCAGGTTATCCCAACGGACATGGTGTACATGGTTTGGAATTTTGGAATTTTCCAAGACAGGGAAGTCTTTTTTCCAAAGAGTCTTTGCTTTTCTTCACTCAGCCTCAGTGTATTGAGCCCAGGGATAGGGCTGGGGGTGGGGGCCCTAGGATGCTACTCAGGCTCAGGAGAGTGAAGGGGAAAGGTCCAGCAGTGGGTGGAAGGAAGTGGCCCCTCTCCCCAATTGAACTTTCTGTAGTAAGTTGAAAAGAATTTTGTCACATGCATGTAATGGAATGTAATTCAGCCTTAAAGTGGAAGAGATTCTAACACATGCCACAAAACAGATGAACACTGAAGACATGATGCTAAGTGAGATAAAGTAAACAAGTACTATATCATCCTACTTGTACGAGGTCCCTACAGTGGTCACATTTGCAGAAACCAAAAGCAGCAGAGAGACTGGGGGTCAGACCCTACTAGCTAACCCATCATATCATTGCAATATCTGTGCACCTATGTTTATAGCCGCACAATTTGTAATAACCAAATCTTGGAAACCACCAAAATGCCTACCATCTGAAGGATGCTTGAAAAAGATGTGGTATTTTTATACAATGGAATATTACTTAGCTATAAAGAATGAGAAGATAGAAGACTTCATATATAAGTTGATGTATCTTGAACACAAACTCATAAGTAAAATAAACCAGACCTATATGTATAAACATCATATATTCTCCCTAGTGTAAGAACTCAAAAGAAGAAATAAAAATGGAAAGGCATAACATAGCTGAATGGAAACCAAGGACTTAAACATTAAACAACAAAGTAACTGCAAACAGAAAAGATAGGAAACATGGCAGGAGCAAACCATGCACTTATATATACAGGATGAGTTAGATAATGGTCCTAAGAACCAACAAAATATTTTTTATACTGAGGATAGCAACAGGTAATACTAAAATTATGCTTGGTCTTTTAGATATGTGCTGCTTTTAATATAATTTCAGTTACTGATATGCTCTCTCTCAAGTAAATGATTGGTTTACAAGAAAACAAAAATGGGTATTAAATGAGAGTAAGATACTAGGAAAAATACCATAGGATTGACTGGCTACAATTTTGTATATACATAAATTTCTAAATGTCTGTGTAAAAATGTGTAACTGCTTTTATCACATTATATAGGGATTTATTAGAATATCAATGATTGATGGAAAATACTGATTCCAAGTGTAAGATGTTTGATATTCAGAAAGAATGATGTAAGTTCAAGTACCTATGTTATAGAGTAAGATCATGAAGCTTCTTTTTTTGGAAGGTTAAGAATATAAGTTTACAGACCAAAAATTAGAGAAAAAGAAGGGCTACAAAGATTACCAATATTTTGGCTCTAGCCCTTCAAGGTCAGTGAGGTCTCAGGACATAAGTGAACCTGTGCTGTAACATCCTATAACTCAGTGGTTTCCCAAATTTTCTACTGAGGGAGACTATAGGACCACAAAGGAAAGGGATTCATGATGTATAGTTTGTCTAAGGAGAGTCACCTAGAGAGAAAACATTCTCTCAGGCTTTCACAGAGAGCAAACTGGTCAAGCAATGGCCATGACTCATCCAGACAGCTGACAATGACAACAGTTCTACAAAGTACTGGAGAGAGAGAGAGAGAGAGAGACAGAGAGAGAGAGAGAGAGAGAGAGAGACAGAGAGACAAAGAGACAGAGAGAGACAGAGAGAGAGAATTTCTGGAAATTTCCTCAGGCCTAGAGTGCAGCCACCCACTCACCACCCAGATGTAGGAACAGAGTATGCAGATACTAACACCAGGAGGTCAAGTCAAATTTCCTTTCTATAGGCAAAGGAGGAGGAGATCTAAGTCCAGGAAGAGGTAGAGAAAGCCTGACTGTGACTGCTATCTCATTGTATTTGTTCACCATTCCCTTTCTTGCTGCAAAAGACCCTAACAGAGAAGCACAATGGTTTTAGGAATAGGACCCTACATCTCCTGTGGACCCCTCCATCTCCTCAGAGCTATCTTTGAAGATATATTTTCTCTTCTTTACCAAAAAGAAAGCAAAACATTTCTTGGCACCCTGACTACATTTTATATTTTTCTCCTTTGCTTGATTCTGGCTCTTTGCAGACTGTAAGATCCATATGCAATGTATATACTAATTTGCATATATTTATGTATTTCAATACCTAGCAACTTGTCTAGTATATAACAAAAGCAGAAGAAATATTGCATAGAAAAATAGACAAATGGGCACACTGGCTATCAGTGGAACAGGCTAGTTGGCCTGGAAGATGCATGAAAAGATGACGTGGATTAGTGGATCCTTGAATATGGGGCCTGAGCACAAGTATAAGAAGTGGCCCATGCTCTCTTCTCCTCCCTCCTCCCCTCCCTTGCTCTGCTCACTCTTCCTCTACCTTCCACACCTCTCTTCTCCTTTACTTTATCTCTTGTTTCTTTCTTTCTTGTTAATCCCAAGTCTCACATTTGGAAAACTAATAAATACTCAAATTCATATAAAATAATGTGAATGTATGTTTATAATTTCCTTAGAGACCAAGACAATAAGAGCTAGTATCCTTGGATATGACTTCCGTTTTGTGCCATGGTTTACAATGCCCAGGGGCACTGTAAGCATGAAAGCTAAAGCCTGGCACCCTCTTGTAGCCTTCCACTTTAAAAAGACTAACAGAGTTTTTATAGTCCTAGGACTTTATGTTTAGTAAATAGCATCTTACCTCTCTCTGGAGGAGGATTGCCTTTTTTTTTTTTTTTTTTTTTTTTGGTATTGAGGATTGAACTCCGGACCTTGTACTTGCTGGGTAGGCACTTACACTGCTGAGCTATGTCCCCAGGCATGATTACTGGTTTTTTTGAGACTCATTTCTAATACTAGCTATGCCCCTTAATTTCAAATCAGAGAATTCTACCCACCAAAAATGTTCTTTGGCTGGTTGTAATTTCTGTTAGGAGCAAGATATGTACTTAGAGATGCTATGGTAGTGCTCCTGCCTCAGGTTCTTAAGTAGCTGTAATTACAGGCACATATCACCATACCCTATTATACATGATTTTAATTTTTTTTTTTTTTTTTTTTTTTTTTTTTTTTTTTTTTTTTTTTTTTTTTTTTTTTTTTTTTTTTTTTTTTTTTTTTTTTTTGCAGTACTAGGGACTAAACTTAAGACCTTGAGCTTGCCAGCCAGGTACTCATTCTACTGAGCCATCTCCCTGCCCCCCCCCCCATGATTTTAAAACTTTTTATCTCACCTACTAGGCCAATAATAGTATCTCCAGTCTCCAGTCCTCTACCATGTTTTTATAATTTTGAAACTGTTCCAAGTTCTTCACTATAGATAAGACCTTGTGTCCACTTTGGCATCCCTACTTCTGAGGATCAGAGGTTCAAGACAATGCTTTTTTGTGTACGTGTGTGTGTGTGTGTGTGCATGTGCATATGTGTTGCCCTGAGTATTGAACCCAGGGAGCACTAAGCTACATTCCCTCCCCACCTTTTTTGAGACAATTTTGCTAAGATGTCCAGGTGAAGTTAACTATGGTCCTCCTGACTCAGCTTCCCAACACTGATATAACAATGTGTACCATGGCACTTGGCTCACAGCCTCTCTCTGAACAACTGGGTAGGCTTTTGTAGATATAGTAGAAGCCCTTCCAATTTATTTATCAGACGGAGCTATTCTTTGGGCACACACACACACATCAGAGAGAAGCCTGATCTTAGCATGAATTGTCCAGATTTATCTTTCAGTAAATGGCCCAGGATGACTTCTTGTCTCATTCAGTATTAGCTTATGATATAAATATCCCCTGATGTATTAGGGAAGTGACAGTTGCTTCTGGTCAACTGGCTTCTGTAACCCAACAGTCAACAGCAATCAATCTTCCTAAGCTCAGGGCTTCTGCTGTACACCTATACAATAGCGTTTCTCTTTTGCTTTGGCATTTGAACTCCTACTCTGGTGAGATTTGTTTGGCCCTTAGCCAGTGAACCTAGTAGACAGCACTGCTGCCTTCCTAGAAGGGGAAATGACTGCTACACTCCCTGAACAAAGGTCAGGTCTTTATCTGGAGAGTAAACAGATACTTTGTAGCAAGATCTTTGAACCAAGGGTCTTAGGAGCTTCAATCCTTTTGAAACTATTTGGAAGAAAACTCACCTGAGAGTATCCTAGAAAATGTGTAATTAAACATAAGGTTTGCCCTAACTAAGCTTTATGGTTACTGATGACTACCTTGACTTTGGCAAAAGCACATTGTGGGGAACCACTCAGATTGCTTTTCAAACCTCAGGGCATATAAGAACACCTGAGGATATGCCTCTGCTTGACTAGTGCAGGTGCATGGCAGGATACAGTTATGTGACCACAACTTAGCACAGGTAAACCTGCATATGTTGGTTACTGCATGAAGAATGTAAATGTGAAAAAACTACTTGTATAAGAATTATCCAATGAAGACAAAGGCTGCTCTTATACTCTTGTATTCTGCTCTGATCCATGCTGCCTGCTATTGTTGCTGATGTCTTGTACACGTGCATTCTTTAACATGGGAGCCTCACCTGTGAAAATCTCATTTGTCCCCCCCCCCCAGCCAACAAGAGGCATAGGCCATAGTGATACCGTGGCAGCTGTGGGAATAGTGCGAGAAGGTGAGGAAAAGCCCAGGGAATGGCTGACAGAAAACCCTCAGCCCCACCCTGGCTACCTGTAGCCACCTTTGAGGCAGCTTGGAAGGCCCCAGAGGACTGGGAAATAGTCCACTTAGAGCCCAAGGATGTCTGCAAGCTTTGGAAGCAGTAGACAGTTCCTATCCCCAGGAAATAAATAGCAGTGTAGGCAGCCTGGCTGTTTGTCACTCCCTTCCACTGTGCAAATCAAGAGGCAGATGACCTTGCCTGACATGTGGACCAGTTGCAGCAGATAGAGGAGGACTTTCCCCAGCAGCTGGCTGCTGAGGAGCTCATGCTGTCGGCATGAGCAGCAGTACCTCCTTCAGAGATCTCCTCTAGTTTTGCATGCTAGGCTGCTGGAGGTAGGGAAAGCCCTAGCCCAGGAAGGTGAACCAAGAGGGCTAAGTACCTCTACCTAGCAGACAACATACACAATCTACACAGCCTGAAAGCTGAAGCACCAGACAAAGCAAAGCAAAAGAGGTGAAACAGTGACCACGTTGTTAGCACAGCTGTGGGATCACGGGGCTGGTGACACGCCAGTAAGCCTACAGGAAGTGTCTGACATAACCAGCATAGCCAAAAGGACAACCTTAGGAGTAGGTAGTCAGACTGTGATAAATTGGGTGATGGCAACAGCTTGCCAGGGCTTGGGAGAATCCAGGTGACCTCCTTGAGTAAGTCAGTAAATACTAAAACCTGCCTAGACTTCATAAATGTGCTGCATGAGATGAGCATGAGGCAAATGCCATTTGTACTGCAGTACTATAGCCAAATAAGGAACTGCTGGCAGCATCCGTCAGGGGCATGATCCCTGTGAGCCGGCTAGCTAGCACATGTGAGGTGGTGGCAGCCTTTCTAAATCCCTTTGCAAGTTGCCCAACCCACGATGCTCTGGCCATCATCTCAGTCTGAAGAAGGCTTTTCTGACACAGGGGCAGACCATGGACAGAGAAAGTCCAAGGTACTGGCTTGTCTGTCAAATTCTTGGGTGTTATAAGGCTAGATAAGATCTGTAGAAAGGAGCTGAGAGCCAGTATTACCTGATTGAGAAACAGCAGAGCTGTTGCTGTCCTGCATGCCCACAAGGAATTATGGGACAGATAGAAGGGCGGGCACAGACATGAGCAGCTCATCCCAGGAGTGAGGTGGTGCAGGCTTCCATCCTCACACGTTGAGAGACACACCTCCAACAGCGGACCTTCTTTTCAGCTAGCCTGCTGGCAGCCAAACTGGCAATGTTTTGGGGACCTGTGAAACACATGGCACAGCTACTTGTCCAAGAAGGCCAGCTACAAGATGTGACATGGGTACTTTGCCCTGACTTCTATGCAACAGGGGAAGGTAGACTTCGGCTTATATCAAATATAGTGGTAGGTCTAGCTGTGACTCAATCCTGCAATGTGTAGCAGTCTAGCAAGATGCAGTTATGTAACCATGACTTAGCGCATGTAAGCATGTGTGTGCTGGGTCCAGTGCTGTGTAAGAATATAAATATGTGCTAACAACCTTTATAACAATTATAAAATGCAGTCTGCTCCACACTATCTGCTGTTATTTCTGATGTCTTGCACATATGCTTTTAACCTGGGAACCTGCAAAAATCTCCCTTGCACCCGTAAATAGGCTAACAGTAGCTTGATACTTAAGCATGGAAATCCTGGGAGAACTAGCAACTGACTCAGGTAAGTTCACAAAGAAGCTTGGACTGTGTTTCCATCTTTGTACTTCTGAGTCCTGGTGCCACTTTGAAACTATAACTTGCCATGTTTCTTTCTTTTTCTTTGGAACCAGGTATGGAACTCAGGCCCTTGCACTTGTCAGGCAAGGAGATTTCTTCTCTTACAGAAACTCAAACCACATGTAATGACTTATTAAATAAGGCTGTGTCATAAGTCATTTAATAACTGCAAGGTAAAATAAGAATACATTGGTCAAAAGTCTCACACCTCTTATTCAGTTGTCTGGCTAGGCAGAGCAGCTTTCTGTAAGCGTAGGAGTTGTCATTTTTGTGGATAGATGCACATGTAGGGCAGGTCACACACTGTGAACGTTGGCTCTTCCTTCATGAGCAAAGTGAACATGAGGACAGGCCTGGGATCAAGGCAGAGTTGTCTGTCTGCAGCACACTACCGGGAGATTAATGCAACTATTCTCCTTTGTACCAGATTCATCCCAGGGAGGTGGTGAAAGCCAAACTGCTCACACAGGGAGCAGCTCATCTACGTGTTACCCCACTACAGCTTTGAGAGGGAACAGTGGAAAGCTGAGTTCCTAGCAGCTGGAATCTGTATTTGTTATTCTTTATTCTCTAGAGCAACCAGTTACACAGGAGAGAGACACCAGAGTTCATGAACGCACTACCACCCCTTCTTGTGTTCCAAGATCAGGAAATATACAAGTGTTTATGGAGACATCTGAATGTGTAGTTTGACTAGAAGCCTTCCAGATTTTCTGTGGTTGCTATGGTTGCTTATGACGATGACGGACAAGTAGTTCTACCTGCTTAAAACCCACACAAAGGCTGGGGATGGTGGTGCATGTCTGTAACTCCAATACTCTGAGAGGCTGAGGCAAGAGGGTTGCAAGTTTGAACCCAGGCTGGGGATATTTACGGACTTAGCTCTCAACATTTAAAAGAATGTTAAAAGGGCTAGAAATGTAGCTCAGTACAAAAGCTCTGGGTTCAATCTCTAGGACCAAGGCAAAGTGCAGGGCACAAAATATCTACAGACAGGAACCCCACCCCATCTGTTCAGCCAGTGCTATGACCTCTCATTGCTTGTATCATATCAGAAGAAAGTTGTGACTGGGTTCCTGGAAGCCAAGGCAGAGGAACTTTTCAAAGAGAAGGATTCCAATAGTATCTCTAGGCACTGTAGATCAAGTAAATGTAACGTGACACCAGAATGCTCTGCAATCTTACAAAAGCATCCCTGCTATAAGACACAATCTGGTAATGACAGGACAAGAAGCAGGAGTTAAGCAGTGGGACAACTCAGGCTCTTTTTTCTCAGAGCCCTTTGGCTACAAGAAGATGCTTTAATTTCATGTAAAAGCCAAGGCTCTTCACTGAAAATGAACCACTTTATATTTCCACTGCTCTATATTTTACAGGTTATATGAAATAATACTAAATGTCAGGTTATATAAAACTATCTGGAATTTCCCATAGCTCTTCAATAAAACTCTAAAAATGACACATACATCTTTACCTCTCACAATGAAGACTCCTGGACAGAAGACAAACAAACAGGCTGGAGAGAAGAGACGAAGTTTATTTGAATTGCCTGCTCCTCTTTCAGTACTGTGTGATCTAAGTCAGGGCAGGAACATGGTCTGCTTTAGCCAAAGTTGGAGGCAGAGCCAAACCAATAAAACTGAGGGCCTAGATGGGGTGGACAGATGTCTCACAACAGCCATACAAATGAGAAGTCTAATTTCCCATGTAAGAGAGCCGCTCAAAAGTCAGCATCCATAGGATGGAAATGTGTCTGACCCCCTCATTAAACCAGGTAGACTCAGCAAGGGCAGAATTCAGGGACCCTTCCTTGTCCCACGGAAAAAAAAAAAAAAAGAAGATAGTGAGGATGTAGTTCAGGGGAAAGGTCCTGAGTTCATATAGAAAAAGCAAACAAAAGAAAGAAAAACTCCTCATGTCCCTCAGCAGTCTAAGCCTATCCATGTGATGTTAAATTGTGACCAATGCTAACAGCTATGCTACTAGATTGAGGCATCATGAGATTGGGAATTTATTATATTATTTTATTTTATTTTCACAATACTAAGAATTCAATTGAGGCTCTTTATACTGCAGTATGTCCCTAACCTTTTTTAAAAATTAATTTTGAGTCTGGGTCTCCCCAAGTCACTAGGTTGCTCAGACTGGTTTTGAACTTGGGATTCTCCTACCTCAACCACCCGGAAAGCTGGGGTTATAGATATGCATCACCACACCCACACAGAGATAGCCACAGTGACCTCAGTCACTTCACTGTCAAGCTCTGGAGCTGAGATAAGCACACTGGGAAGCTTCTTAAGTAAATACGACCAGAGGATGATATTGTAATTTGGCTGGGAGACTAAAATGAACAATTTATCATTGTGTATTCTGTAGTAAACAATATGAAATAGGCATAGTGGATTTGCATCTTGGGGTATTAGGAGCACTTAAAGAGTAGCAGACACCTAGGCAAACTAGAACAAAACTCAGCTCAGTTCACAATCCATGACTATGCTCATGCCCCCATCACATAGCCAGGCTTGGTTGTCTAGGGCCAGATGTTCCCCCTTAAGAATCTGTGGGTCAAACTGAGTGTGTATGGCTGTGTTTTAAAAAATACACAGTGATTCCAGCTTGCTCCACAAGTTTCAGTGCCATCACGTGCTAGGAAAGACAGGCTCAGTCAAGGACACTTCCAACTCTACCTGCTCTTCCCAGAGCTCCTCCCTCCCCAAATGTTCCTGTACAAACCTACTGTTAACATATGACATTATTCTTATATTCTATTTAACCAATCATGTAACAACCTGCTCTCACCTTTGCACTTCCCACTCACAAACCGTATTTAAACTCACTTCAAACCTGACTCTTGGCTGGTGATTTGAACCTCTGGATTCCCCAGCCAATTGGGTACAAGTTGCCTTGTAATTCCTCAGTGCAAAGAGTCTTCCATTTGGATTGATACTGGTTTTACTACTACAGGGGCGGGGGGACTGATGTGCAAAGTGCAAATTAAGGAAGGTTAACAGTTACTATTGAGAAACCTTTAAGAGGATGCCATTATAACCACATTGCTGGTTTCCTCGGGATCTGGAGATGAAAGCTTCATCCCTTTCCTCTGTTGAACCTCAAATGAAGTGACGAGCTTGTGTTCAGAAATCATCCCAGTTGGAATATCTGTCTCCTTGAACATCAGGGTCATATTCCCATTGCAAAGAGATTTATTTATTTATCTACCTATTTTTTTATTTTAGGCTGGCTCAGTTCACCCTGAGGGTGGGGCCGGTGCAGCATGTGGTGTCAGGGATCAAGATATGGTCTCCTGAACTTGCCTAAGCTTGCCTAAGCAGGTGCTTTAGTCTCCTGAGCTATCTCACTGGTCCATAAAGACATTCTTTAAAAAGACCACTAGCACCACTGGCCTGTACAGGGGAGAGCTGAAAAATGTAACCTGGCCCTATCATCTCTTAGGGTCAATTGTGATCGAACCTCCCTCACTATTTAAATTTTATTTTATTTATTTATTTATTTATTTATTTATTTATTTATTTATTTATTTATTTATTTATTGAGACGGTCTCTCTATGCAGTTTGAGCTGGCCTTATGCTCACTCTTGTAGTTTTCAGACTGGTCTCAAATTCACAAAAATACTTCTGGCTCATCGTCCCAAGTGCTGACATTACAGGTGTGCCTTTCTTTTTCAGTATAAACTCTTTTCTCTTGGACTTCTCCTCATGAATTACAGTTCATAGCTAGATGTCCCTATAAAGCACTATGTGCTTATAAGTGGAGTTCTCTTTGGGGAGTGGTGGTGACTGTGTAATGGGAGCATGGTGTCCATCAGTGGAATACTCCATGATGAGTTTATAACTAAAGGTGTCATAGGGAGGGAAAGCCTCAGGGGAGGAGGAGGGAGTGGTGCAGCATGTGGTTGATTAGTGTTTACCATACTGTTCTCAAAGGACTTTATTTTATGTTATCATTCTTGTTTCACCAGGGTCTAGAAACAAAATCCCTATCATTACAGTTATCTTTTTATTTGAGGAGGTCTTAGAGCATAACTGACAGCTCCAGGTGGGACCAAGTGTTTCCCAAGAAGTCTGATCCTGGTCTGCAGGCTCTAAAGCCTCCTCACTGCCTCCCACCCACTCCTCAGCAGTGTCCTCAGGGAACACAAGATGCTTCAACATTAATACCAGAGAGCAGAATATTCTGTGACTTTGGAGTGTAGTATATAAATATATGATGTTTTGTTTGATAGAAAAACAGAATTGCTGAGAACTTTGCCCTCAAACTGGCCAAGAATTTTCAGGAGTTGGCTAATCTTGAGCAAGAACGATTGCTGTAGAGCAGAAACCACTGATATCTTGTTAAGAGAGGCTTTTTTGTAGGGTTTCTCAAAAGAGAACAAACTAATATATTTTAAAGTACTTCAAATTTATAGTTGATTTGTATCTCTTCAATATTGAGATAGTCTAATTCTTAATAGAACAGTAGAGATGTGAGTATCTTTTGATTCAAGATGAATCTTTTGGTTCTGTCTGTGCTTCTATTTATACCACATAGTAAGCAGAGTCTAAATGTCTTCTCTGATTTGAAAATGAGTCGCAAAAGGCATTGTTCGGGTTGCTGCTGTTCACACTTGGCTTGTGAGTCAGTGGTGTCACTCAGAATTGGTTTATATGTGAGCGATGATCGTTCTGAGGCAAAGAGTGGAAGAAAGAAGCAACAGCGACATCCCCACCCCAAACCACTTCTGATTTGTCAGTGAAGTCAGACACTATGATTTTGGGATCTATGAATCCTCTGCTCTGAGTTCACCCACCCTCCGCACACTACATAATGGATACCAAGGGTAGCTCCTGCAAATTCTAGTTCTTATTCAGCTGTGGGCGGTGGGTGTGTTCTTTGCGCCTATGCTTCCGTGTGAGCATGCACTTAATTTTATTAGTTTGTTTCTGAAAAAAAAAAAAAAAAAAAAGACTATCACTGAAACATTTACACAGGAGAATTTTACCTAACTACTCCTTTTTACTTCAGGAATAAATGCCTGAAGCCCATGATCATCAGACCCATTGATACTCTCCTGTTTCCTCTTGTATAGTCAAACATTCTGTTACCAAGAAGTTAGAGGAAAGAGAATACATAAGATTAACTTCCACATGACTGCTAGAAAGCAGGGGAAACAAAACATGATGTTCGTGACAACCTCATGATGCTCAGGATGATTTCCTGTCCGGACCCTTCACTGCTGGAGAGAGGGCCCTTGAACTGGCTTTGTGCTTAGGGAGTTAGTTTCTTAGATGCACAAAGTAGCTGGAGGTTGTCTGAGGAAGCCACCCAGAGGCAGGGTCCTAGGCTTTTGGAAAGTGACATGCAATGGAATTCATGTGAAAATAGCCTTCAAAGGGTCAATAGAGGAGCTCAATTTCATGCATGACTTCATCTGTTGACTGTGCCACATGAGTCTATGAAGTGTGTTTTCTTGCCTTTCCTTGACTGTTAACATGTTTTAAAGGGAACATTCTAGCAACAAATTAGGAAATTAAATGTCCCTTTATTACTGATCTTTAACTCGAAATTGGGTCCTTTTTCTTCTAAGAATTGTGGGACCAAGAACTGAGGAAAAGGAGACTTTTACTGTTGGTAGAGTGAGTGGAATTGTTGGAATAAACTCTCAAATCTGATTCTCAACCTGTAAAGGAGTTGTGAGACTACGGATTTAGGGTCAAAGAAATGAGCTGGGGAGACCAGCTAGGAAAGAGGAGGCATCTTCTTGTCTTTTCTGTGAATGGGTGGAGATTTTCAAGTATTTGGGTTTCACTTGGGTTTTACTCCTTTTTTAGTCTTTTCCAGTCATGGCAATCGTCAATGGTCCTGGCAAGGGGGGCATATCATTTTTCATGAAGATAGGATCAAGTAAAGTCAGAGATAGTGTGAAATTCACTCTGGCAGTCATCTTAGGTTCAGTTGGTTTCAGCCAGTCACGCTAAAGCGAGATCTCTGGCCCACAGGCATCCTATCTTTAAAGGTGAACAAGATTAGAGCAGGTCAGAAATTGAGCTAAGTCACCTATGCAATAAAGATTAGGGCAGTGTGGCACCTTGTGTTTTATTCCTGTGCCGTCCTTCACACTTCTCAAAAAATGTTTCCACTTCATTGCCAGGATGCTTCTTTTAAATTTTGTCCATGCAAATTGCCACCCTACCAGAATCTAGCAGGGTATCTCAAAGAGGAATGCTAGTACGTATGCAGTTATCAGCATTTTGTAGTCAATTATTTTCATTATGGAACAGTTGTAGTCCATTCTTATTGCTATAACATAGAAATAACTTAGACTGAATAATTATAACTAGTAGGAACTTATAGCTCATAGCTCTGGTGGTCTAGAAAACTAAGATCAAAGCACCAGAAAATTTGGGTTCTGGTGGAGGTCCAGTCTCTGCTTCAAACACAGTATTTGTTTCTGGATCCTTACATCAGGCAATCAGCAGAGGGGCCAGCCAGGTTGTCTCCAATCCTTCTGGAAGGCTTCTAATACCATTCAAGTAGGTAGATCTGCCATGCTCTAAATACCTCCTAAAGGCCTTACATCTTCATACTGTTGCGTCAGTCACAGACTAAGTTTCAGCATGAATTTTGGAGAGACACAGTCGAATCACAGCAAAATCACTCTACTGCCATGAGTTGAGAACTGAAATGATCTACAACTAGAAGCTTACCTCCAGATGGTCAGAAAAACTGAGTTGAGGATGAGATGAGGATGATTAGGGTAGGGGATGTGCTACTGAGCACACGGGCCTGAAGCAAGCACATACAATGCTGTAAACATCTTTTTCCCCATGATCTAATGAGTTGTTTTTTTTTTGTTTTGTTTTTGTTTTTTTTTCTGTAGGACTGGGGTTCGTACTCAAGACCTCGCACTTGCCAGGCAGGCACTTGTGCCATGGAGCTATCTCCCTGGGCCAGATGAGTTTTATTTATAGAGTCGGATGAATATGTACCAGGGAAAGCTGCAGAAAGTGGCTTTGAGAGCATGATGGGGCCATGGAGAAAAACTGATGGAGAAGCAGGTCCCTTTGCCAACCTTGAGAGTGCTCTTTAGGTGGACAGGAGTTGGGTACAAGTTTAGGTAGTAGCATCAGGGCAGCAACAGAAAACAGAGATCTGCGTGGTGGGGCTTCCCTAACCTCACCCACTTCAGGTTTCAGGCTTGGGGGCCACAAATCCAGTCCTGAAGGATCGGAATTGTGCTGGCGGACCTAGGACAGGAAGAGGAAGAGTTGCTGCGTACCAAAGACCGGCAAGTTTCAGGCTACTAAGACAATGGTGGTTGCAGCCACTTCCACGGCTGTCTCTGTCAGCTTTGGTAAGATCTGGTGTTACTTTGTGAACATCTGAAGGTCTGAGTCCTCTGTCAGCCCACACAAGTTCAGGTTGAGTTCAGTCCAGCAATTCCAGTTTTTCCATAATCAGCAGCATTTCTTGGCTGCTCTTCACCTTGATAAGGCATCATCATCAGGTAAGTGGGCTGGAACTTGAACAATTCCAGCTTCTTCCTGTTGGCCCTGAAGACAGTGGGGCTGAGCACTGCTTCATGTCCTCAAGATGGTGCTCCAAGTCTGCGGACACTGGGATCGCAAAGCTGAGCATGCAGGAGAGCTGTATCTATCCCTGGGCTTCAAAGGTGGACCAGTAAGATTGGGCATCACATACTCATTGGCACCTCTCAAGGACATTTATGTCATAAGGTTAAAGCACTCCATCTTTGGTGTGTATGTTCGAATGTTTCTTTCCATGTGGCCCTCACATAGACAGCACAGGGAGGAACAAGGCAAATGTAGAAGAGTACCCTACCTAACAAGTGGCTGATCTTGTAGTTGATGTCTTCAGCCACCCAAATTGGCATCATGTCATTGTTTAAAACTTTGGGGCGGCTGCCCTATAGACTGAGAAGTTTCACAAAAGCATCCCCTTTTGGCCAGAACTGGGATGTGTAAGAACTGAGAAACTGAAGTGACATCTTTGGATGTCTGAGGGGGGCTGGCAGAGCTGAATAACGTAGAGACTATGTTGGTCTCAGCTCAGGGAGAAATATATCTATATCTCCCCAAGCGTGACTTCTACCGACTGCTGTCAAAATTAGAGTAAGGAGTGACAGACATTGGGCAGATTTCAGTTGTAGGATGAGTGGGAGAATCTGTGGGGAGCCAAGTATTTGGTTGTGTGTGTTGAACTGCAGATTTATTCCTAGTTATTGGCAATTATTTTGGTCACTCAGTCAGTTACTGAGCTGGTGGTTGGCCAGGTGGAAGACTTGTGGTATAGTGAGTGGGTAGGCTCTTTGGGGCACCTCTGTCTGAGATAATGTCTTAATTTTCCCTTTGTACTCTCTGGATCCTCAGAGTTACAGCAGGTAGCTTTCAGAATGGAGGAAGTTCTGACCTTAGCTAGTAGCATCATCAGGGAAAAGATCAAGAGGTTCAAGCTAGAGGTCATCTGGATGATGATATCAGCCACACCCACGACCTAGTCTGCATAAATCCAGAGCTAAGAGATACAGAGTTTCTCCACCTCGCTCCCAAGTCTGTCACTATTCCAGTCCAGGCCATGGCCTTCTCTTCTAAAATACATTTTTGATAGAAGAGAATCAATTGTCATTTCAACTTTAAAGATAAAAGAAAGGACTAGGTGACGTTACGACTGATGAAGAGCTTACATTTAAGCTGATTTGCAAATCCATTTCATTCAGCCCTTGAGCACAGATCTCATCTCAGTTAGAGTGTGTTTGTTTATAGTTACAGTGGCCATCAGGGAACAGCAGCACAAGGAACTTTGTATTGAATTAACAGTTCATTCACCGCCAAGGCTATTACTGCATTGGAATTCCCTGAGCATGTATGACTGAAAAGCTGAATGTAGAAATCAAGTTAAAACTTAATGTTTATACACACTTGTAGTACATAATGATCATGTGCCTCATCGGGACTTGGTGTACATGTACATTTCACAATTCCCCCCTTTTAAAAAAATTGCCATTTTCCTCTCCTTCCTCCCCATCCCTCTGACTACTGATTTTCATCCCCTGTACGAAAGTTATATCTCACTGTTTTCTGTTGTCTACCTTTTATTTTCTACTCTGTGTTTTGGATTTCTCAAATAAAAGAAACAATGTGATATTTAAGCTTCAGTGTCTGTTTTACTGTACTTAAAATTCTGGTCCGTTATGGCTTGTGTCTAAATGTCGCTCCAAAGCCTTATGTGGTAGCAGGTGGGGCTCTTTCAGAGGTGACTGGATCTAGAGTGCATGATGCTGTTAGAATCAGGGCTAAGGGTGTGAGTGCTGCCCACTCTAAGGAGCCTGGATAAGATATAAGGGATACAAAGAGCTGTGGTTGTCCTTCATTGCTTTGCTACCTTCTGCTCACCATGACCAGTTTGTCCTCTGTGGTGCCATCCTGCATTGGAGCCAGCCAACTGTGAACTGAAACCTCTATACAGTGTGAGATAAATAAACCTTTTCCCTCTAACTTTGGTTGTGGGGTATTTCATCTCAGTTACAAGACAAAAGTAACTAAGACATGGTCTCAAGATATATTCACTTTTGTACAAATTATGCAAGCTTATCCTTCCCCATGGCAGAGTGGTACTCCATGATGTATAAATACCAGCTTTGTTATATGTATTAATCTGTGGATGGCATATGGGCCAATTTTAAGATTTAGAAGTTGTGCATTGTGCTGCTGTGTAGGGAGCAGCTGAAGCTGGAAATCAGTCACATGTGTGGGGCTAAGACATAGCCAGCCTGAGGACAGAGAGCTCCTTTAGCCAGGTGAGCAAGCTGTTTCAACTTGCAAACTGGCTACTAGGTAGAGAGGTTAAAATTGACATCAACCTCCTGAGTGTATAAATAAACAATCTACAGTTCCTTGGAAGTTCCTCTTTCATTGGGACAGAGGGCCCATCTGACATCAGCTTTTGTCGTTTGTCTTATTTTCTTCATCC
Organism: Myocastor coypus; assembly: GCA_004027025.1. Lineage (NCBI taxonomy): Eukaryota > Metazoa > Chordata > Mammalia > Rodentia > Myocastoridae > Myocastor > Myocastor coypus. The sequence goes on from PVJA010001934.1 coordinate 44,052, forward strand.
CCTGCCTGCTTATCCCCAGGGTCCACGGACAGCTGCATGGGTTGAGGGCGCTTCTCAATTTGTGTACAGCACAAGGGAGAAGCACCTTGCTAGGACCAAAATTCAGCACAGGAGTACGTTGATATCAGCTGATCATTAGGTGTAAAAACTTGGGGCAAAAGGTTCTGAAACATATGTAGAAGTATTTTTGCAAGCTTGATTCCTGTATGTACTTCTCTTTTCTGGATTTTGGTTAGAAGGGGTTTTGTAACCACAAAGAACTTGGCTCAGAGTACTACTTTAAAATCAAGTCCCAAGCATGGAAAGAAGGGTGGAACAAAGGTACCACCTACAGAGTGTAAACCCCCTAGCTTTTCACAATTAGATTTAAAAAATTTATTTTCAATTGTGCGCAACTGGCTCAGAGTACAGGTCTGGTGCAGGCAGGGCCCCATGTTCTGATTCTAGGCAGACTTGGGTTTTAGACACACTGAGGTGGACTTTCCCAGCTATCTGCGTGCCCACAGGCCCTGATCAACCTTGGCTACTGGCACACACCACCAACCACAGGCCTGGGCATGGCTGTGTCTCTTTGCAAATATGATTTGAACACAGGTTCTCAAAGTAGTTACCAACGGTCTGAATTTTCGCAGATTCCACTGTGATTTTGCCTTTTTCACTTCTAATCTTGTGATTTTGGGCCTTATGTTGGCAAGAACGATCATTCATAATCAGGCTTTTTGAAAGCAATTTGATGAATCATAGAGATGCTGACTCTATCATGATAGTTTAAAAGCTGGATATTGTATACAGAAGACTATTTCTTTCTTATATTTTGAAATATGTTTGTAACATGTACATATGTATGCAAAAAAAAGATTGGAAAGAAATAGACCAAAATATTAATAATGGCTGACTATGAATTTTAGAATTATGCATAATCTATGAATTCAGAATATTTTCTCACTGTACCTATTCTACAATTAACATATTGCTGTGGTTTGAATGTGCACCCCCACCTAAGAGTCCACATATTAAAATCTTAGTTCCTCAGTGGTGCTTCCGGGAGATGGTGAGACTTTTGAGAGGAGGAGCCCCAACCTTAGGGCAGAATCTGGGACTACTTTGTTTCCCTTTGCTTCCTGGATAATGGCCTTCAGCATTTGCCAGAGGCCAAAACAATGGGCCTGCCCAGTCATGAACTGAAACTTCCATCACCTTGAAGAAAGCAAATCTCTCTATATGGTGTGTGTGTGTGTGTGTATGTGTGTGTTGATCCTATCTTCCTTTCACCTATGGGTAAATAAATACATGGTAAGTATAGCTCTTTATTTTTATTTAGAAATCTTTAATAGTAAGTTGTTTAAGGCAAAAACAACAGCATACTATTTATACTCCCTAATTAATTTTTATAATTATTGAAGTAGATGTTGTTATGTATATTTTATAGATGAACAATTAATGTTTATAGATTTAAATGAAAGTTATTACACTATCTACTTCTTTGTGTCCTTGACACAGTGCACAGTTCCCTGGCTCTAAGAATGTGGAACAGGAAATGTATTGACCAATTACTAAATTTAGCTACTTACACAAGAGCCTTTTTGTGTTAATGAAAAAAACCAGGCATTTGTTGGGACACATCATCAAGCTATTCATAAATCTAAGTATGAAAGTCAGTTTTCAAACAAGGGTGGTTTTGTCTGATTTAATAAAAGAAAAATGAGCTGAGATAGGATAGGTTAGGAGGAAGACCAGCTGGGCGCTATAAGAACTCAGATGTTGAGTGACAAGGTCCTTGTGGCAAGGATTGAGGAGCAAGGAATGACTCTGTAAATGAATCTTTTTGGCACAGACGAACAATGTAGTTTAATATTTCCATTTGGATTAGGGAAAAAATATCCTCAGACACAAGGTAAACTTCTTTTCCCTTGAGCAAAATTTTCATTGTCTTACTTTGTTTTCTCATTGCTGGGACAAAAATGCCTAACACCCACAGTTAAAGCAGGAAGGATGTGGTTCACAGTTTGTAAATTTTTCACTCTATAGTTGACTTGCTCCAAGGCAGGGTGACATGACAGAGGACATCACGGAGGAGAAACATGCTGGCCAGAAGGTAGCGAAGCAAGCAAGGTGCCTTCACAGTTTCCTTTCTTCCCTTTGATACTCTGTCAAGGCCATTGGGAGGAGGGTGGTACCAAAGCAACCAGTGATTGATTTAGTAATTACATGCCCTTAATCCTAGCATCATACGCTTTAGATTCAGCCACCCCTAAAAAAGCCTCATCTATTAATGCATGAGGCTTTAGGGGGACATCTAGACCTGAACCATGACATTCATTAAGGAAAAGGCTGTATTTAAAAAAATGCTCATTTTAATCTTGGGTGGATCTGAGCCTTTCATAAAATCTCAAACACTGAAAAGTTTCATATAACAATGTAGAATTTTCTCACTGTTCACTGGTATTAGTGCTGACCAAGGAAAAATGTGTGTGTGTGTGTGTGTGTGTGTGTGTGTGTATGGTGTGTGTGTGCATAGTTAATAAGAATCTAACTTTAAACAAAGTTTTTTTTACAAAGATGTTTTTAAGAAGGAAAGATAATATTTATTAAACTCCTATAACGTGTCAGAATTTGTATCACACATAACTTAAATATTATCTCATTTAACCCATATAAAATCATATGCAGTTGGTATTATTAAACTGCAGGAAAATTTTATAAATAGGGAAAATTATAGTGAAATTATCAACATTGTTAGCAGATTACATATTATGAGTAGTTATATATAATTTGTTGCACTATTCATAATACTATAATTTTCAAAATTGCATTATTAAATTAAAGTAGGTACTCTTATCTTAAGCACATTACAAATGAAAAACTGAGGTTTAAAAACCTCAAATATCTTGCCCAATGTCAAGAAAACATATCATCTTTGCTCTATTACATGATACAAAAGTTAGCTCCCGTTAGTGCTTTGCTGGAATATACGTACCAATTCCGGACAGATAGATTTTGGTAAGTTATATTTTCATTTATGGTAATCAGTAAACAGGTAAAACAGAAAAGATTCCATGTATTTACATGTATAGTTCAGTATTTTCTCTTCAATTCCACAAGAAGTGCTTGGGGCACTGGATAGCTTAGGCTCTGAGAGTCAGGAGGAGTCAACCATCTGGACATTGATCCTTAAAGATGCACACATAAGCTTATCAGTGGTCGGTGGCTGCACTGCACAAGCAAACCATGACTGGGCCAGGGGACAGCTCAGCTGCATAGCACCTGCCCGACAAGCCTGAGGTTGTGGGCTCCACTTCTTTCTGTTACCAAAATTAAAAAAGAAAACTATGATGATGTCATGAAGAGTTGTTATTTTCTCCGTGCTGCACACTCTGCTAAGATGCTGTGTGTTTCACTGAAACCTCACAACACCTCTGTGCTCAGCTGTTTTACAAAGGAGAGAACTAGGTCTCCAAGCCAGAGATCTTGCCCGAGGTTGGTGCCTGTCATGGAGAGGATGTCTGCTTCTGTGCCTCAGCAGCAAATGCTGTCATGTGCTACACCTTGGAAAACTAGGCTGAGCTAGGATTGCTGGCTCAGGAGGAGACTGGGTCCACATGCCAATCCTGTTTCAGTTTGTGCTCTTTAACTTTAAGGTGAAAGGAATTCACAAAACTCAGTTAGAGGAGGGTGAGGTCAGAGAAAGAGAAGAAGATGAAGAGAGCTAATGAAACAAATGTGCTTTGTAAATTTTGGCTAACAAGATAGCAGTTAAAGCAGTGCATCAAATAAGAACCACAACATCACAGGGATTTCAGAGGTTAGCTATCTGATTCTTTCCCTCTTTTTTGATAGAGTAGCCCAATGTGTGGTTCCACAAGCGATGGGCTTGCATCTGATTTGAAGACTTCCCTGGATTTATCAAACTTCAAGGCAGTGGCTTCATTCTGAACGTTAATGAAGACTTGGTTATGGGCAAACATTTGACAGAGATCATCTTCCCATAAGCTGGAAGAGCCATATGACTCAAAATAATACTGACAGTGTAGGAGCTCTGTTCAACAAAGACCAGTTCTATTTCTATTCTGCTGTCTTTTTTAGCACAATTGATTTATCTTTCTTGTTCCTTTTCTCATAAATCATTAGTTGGAAAAAGTTCTGGTATTTTGCAACTCTGCGCAGAATGCACTCACACACAATGCATCCACAATTGATGTCAAATTAAAGTGTGTATGTGTGTAGTGCTTGGTATGGATCCATATGTGTAGTCATGCCTAATACATGATTAATCTGTCATGAACACAAATCACAACTAATACTATATAAAATTCTGCTAAATTGTAGGTATTAGTGAATGTATACATTTCAAATACTGATTTTTCTCTTATGCCCAGTGTTTCTGTTTGTTTACAGAATCTTTGTTCACCTCCAAAATCACAAAAACATTCTCCTCTGTAGTTTTGTTTTGTTTTTTTTTAAGATTTTTAAAAATTTATTTCTCCTTCTAATTTTTTTTTTTTTTTTTTTTCCTAAGCAACATCAATAGGGAGGTGGGTCATGCCCACACACTGTACTCTGTAGAACAATTATGAGGACAATATGAAATATGACAACTTTCAAAAAAGAGAAAGGGGAAAAGAAAAAAAAAAAGTAATGTTGATTCAAAAGTGTTAATGTTTAATTGTTTGATCAATCTTATATACCTATATGTATTAATCTAAACTGATCTGATGATGAAAATATGTAATGTAACCATTGTTAAATTTAAACAATAAAAATATTAAATTAAAAAAATTTATTTCTCTTAAATCTCATTTATCTGTTTGTGTTATGGCTGGCTCAGCCCGCCCTGGGGTGGGGGTGTGCAGCATGTGGTGCCAGGGATTGAGGAGCGGTCACAGCGCTTACATTAAGTTTCCTCTGCATGCACTTTAGATCACTGAACCATCTCCCTGGCTCTCCTCTGACATTTTTTAGGAAGCGTTATTGTCTTACCTTTCACTTTTAGATCTGTGATCCATCCCAAATTCCTTTTATATATGGTGTGAAGCAAAATCAGTGTTGAGGGTTTTCCTACACAAATAGCAAAAGGTGAAGTACCATTTGTTAGAAGGGAACATACTTTCCTCACTGAACCGCAGAGGCAACTTTGTTTTACATCAAATGACCAAATGTATCTATGGATCTGTTTTGGGATGTTCTCTTGCATTCATTGGACTGATTTTTCTATGAAAAACTTCACCATTAGTAAGTTATACACCCCTTTTGAACTTAGAGGGAAGAGCTGTCCTAAATTTAACACAGCCTAAAATAGTAACCGAATTGCAAAACCATGTATAATTATTTAAGTCAAGACACCAGAAATTTAATAGTTGCATCTCATAAAGGAATTTTGGGGGGCCAAATTATTTTAGCATGTAAACATGATAGCTAGCTGTATACCACTGTGTCCTCCTGGTGCAGCAAAGCCTGGAGTTGCCTATTTAGTTTCTCCTACTTTGCTACTCCTAACATAAAAGGAATTTTGCTTAAAAGTCAGTGTATATAATAAAAGAGACAAGACAAAGTTGTTTGAAAGCTCAGAGATGCACAGGTCAGCTGGTGAAACTGACCACTGACTGATTGCCTGCTGGCATTGGGTGGGTCCAGCAGAGAGGACTGCCTAGAAGTGGGGCCCTCATGGTGCTGGGCAAGGCACTACTCTCAGGACCCTCAGACTGATGCAGGCAGTTCTAGTGATGGAGAAGAAGATGGAGAGAAAATCTGTTAGAAAATGAAGGAGATGGAGAGGGCCTTGAAGAGGAATGTCTAAATACAACGACTTAGCTTTTCACTTCTAGCTTAGTTCCAAGCAAGGAACTCAGTCTTTTGTTTCACTATTCAACTATGATATTTTGATCTTGCTAGTTTTTTGTTTTTAATTCATGTATTTTAACTAACAATATTTTACTGTGGCTAAATTTATATAACATAAATTTGTAATTTTAACTGCAAGATACATTCCATATTAATAGCATAATTCTATTGGCAGGAATAGAGAGAATCCCAAAGCACTGGGCATTCCTCACATGCCCTCACATCTTACATCAATGCTGTTGCCACCCCAGTGGCCTTGGAGACGTTCAAGACTGCTCATGTCTCCTTTTGTCCAGCGGTGTGCTGCATGCCAGACAGTAGACATTGCCAGCACACCCCAGGGATATTCCTATCCCCCTTTAAGTCACACTTTACACTCCCTTTCCCCACAGTGCCGAAGTCCCCACTACCTCATTCTCTTCCACCTCATTCTCCTCCCTGCATTCTCCCCTCTTATCCTTTTCTTATTGTTATCATCATCCACTACCATTTTATGATCGTGACATCTATAGGGTGTCCAGCATCTTCCATGTGCTAGGTACTATTCTAAGTGTAATACACACATAATTCTTAATTCAAGTCTCACTATATCTCTACAAAGTACAGTTTGATGATAATAGTTCCCATCCCTGGCTGCTCCCTATATGCCGATACTGTGCTGATTTATATTTATAATCTCATCCATTCTGCAGTACATGTTTTTGTCTCTTTTAATTATACTATATATACATATATATATATACATATACATACACATATCTCTCCAACTTTAAGTCATATATATATATATATATACATGACAAAAGCTAGGCAGTTCTGTTTCTCTATCCACAAAACCAATTTAAAAGAATATAACCTAATTTATTTATTTGTGTTCTTTATTCACATTCCTAAGTAATTCAAGCTTATGGTGTTATATTTGGAGAATCTTACATGAGTTATGTATCTATTTTATTGCTCATTTAAACATGCCCACCTCAACCCCGGTCCCGTAAAAACAAAAAACAAAAAACAAAAAAAAGATAACAACAACAAAAAAAACATGCCCACCTCATCACAAGTCAGTTCAGACATACGCAATAACAATTGATTCAATAGTTTTTTGAGTTTTTAATTACTTTTAATAATATGATAGTGTCACAACACATTAGTAATACATTTGCAATAATTGACACATTGCATGTTGTCCTCATAATAGTAATACAGAGCACAGGGTGTGGGCATGCTACATTTTCTAATTGATATTGGTAAGGACAGAAAAAAAAAAAAAAAGAAAATTCTTCTTTTTGAACTGAGAGGAAGTAGATGTATACATAGTCCAGTGTTCCATAATTGCAGTGGGTTACTGTTGCAACTGGCAATGTTGGAGGTTTTTTTTTTTGTTAAATAAAGCATACTTTTATGGGCAGTCTTAGAATTTACCACTATCTCATCATCTGGTTCTTCCTGTTTTCAAAGAAGCTCACCAGTAACCTTTGTTAGGTACTTATTTTGGCTAGGCTGAGCTTGTGGGTTACCAAAGCTGTGACTGAGACAAGAACGCAGTGTGGGGAAAAAGATGTTGGTGGATCTGATAGATGAAGTAATAGCTGGGTCACGGATGGACTAAGGTGAGTGTCAGACTGATTTAAAGCTTTCTAACTGACACAGCTATGCAACAAACACTACCACTCATTCGCTGCTATAAAGATTGGCAACAGATGCTGCTGAATTGTCACTTGTTACTGGCAGGGCTTTGATATGAGTATGCAAGCTGTTGATTTCCTATGGTTCTGTACAGTCGAACCTCTGCTGTTACTTTGTATTCATAGCTACTCCCCAGCACGATCGTCACTGCTTCAGCTTCCCTTTGGATTACCAGGCATTAGATCTGCATGAGGAGTACATAACCTAGATCCCCCCATGTTCAGTTCACAGTGGGGTTTGCACTCCTGTGAGACCCTGATGCCATGCTAATTTGATAAGAATTAATTCAAGTGTAATGCAAGTGATGGTGACAGCATCAATATAGAAGATGCCTCACTTCCTTAGTAGCTGCTCATCTCCTGCTGTGTGCTCTAGCTCCCCAAGTATAGGGGATACCTGAAGTAGAAGGTTAGAGTTAATGAGCATGAAATTTGAGCACCCAATGAAGCCGAATGATTTTTTTAAAATTTATTTTTGTTGTTTGTTTCAGAACCTTTGTTTGTTTATTCACTCATTTTTATGGCCGGCTCAGCCCGCGCCAAGGGCAGGGCTGGCGCAGCGTGTGGTGCGGGGGGGTGGGGGGGTGGTGGGGGGGGTGGGGATGTGGAATCGAGCTGCAGTCCCTGAAGCCGCCCAAGCTTTCCCAAGCAGGGGCGTTAGACCACTGAGCCATCCCACCGGGCCCTGAAGCCGAATGATTTTAATCAGTGGTGTAATGAATCAGTGAGACAGAACATGATAGTTGGATCCATTTACTTTATAGAGATTTAATTTCTTTGTACTTGTACATTACAATTTTTGAACTGTGGCAATGATTTTATTAAGGAATTTTTTTGTGCTTTATGGTTGCTAACAATTTATTGAGAAGTTAATTTTTGTTCTTATTGCATGGCAGTAAAATCTGAATCAATGAAACTGCTTTTCTATAACCTCCCCGAAGAGGGTCAGCAGGACTCTGGAAACTTCACAGCAGAGAGATTTTGTTTTAAGATTTAGCCATTTGTAGCTGTAAGTTATAAATAGAGAGGTTATAAATAGAGAGGTTATAAATAGAAGAGTTATATAAGAGGTTATATAATAGAGAGTTATAAATAGAAGTTTCTAGAAAGACAAGTATATTTTTTCAACAAGGAAGTAAGGAAAACAGACTACTTCGTTTGTGCTTTGTTTTGTGTCAGGATCTCACTATGCTGGTGTCTCAGTTACTCTTCTCTCCTTGCTGGGGCAAACACCCGACACTCAAAAGGAGGGAAGGAAAGGTTTATAAATAAGCTCAGAGTTACTGGAAGTTTCAATTTATATTCAGCTGGCTCCAAAGCAGACTGGCACATGTCAGAGGGCAATCTTCTATGGCAGTGGGCAGAGAGCAAGAGCCCCAGGAGAGAGCTAGCAGCTGCTCAAGCAGCTTACTTCTCTTCCTACCTTACATTGAAATGCAAATTACTGCCCCAGGGGAGGGCCAGCACCCATTTCCACAACAATCAATTGCAAATTCCAGAAGCAGCCCCAGGACAGCATGAGGTTTTGGGGGGACACCTATGCACAAACCATAACAGTTGGCCAGGTTGGCTTTGAATCTGCAATGCTCCTGCTACTGCCTCTAATATGCCCCCATGCCTAGTTCTGTGTGTACATTGTTGAAAAATTGGAGACAGGGTCTCACTTTGTTTTCTGATCTGGCCTTGAGCTCACCGTGTAACCCAGGCTGGCCTTGAACTCAATGTCTTTTTGTCTCAGCTTTCCAAGTGTGAGACTGCAAGCATGCTTCACCACACCCAGCTGTTTGCATGGCTTAATGGGAGGAGTGAAGAGGCCTGCCAGTGAAGGATTGACTGAAGGAGAAGCATTTGTGTGCTGAATGGCTATGTCCCGCCCTCCAGAGGCCTAGTGAAGAACCCTTGCACCCCCATTTGGTCGATAAAGAGGGAATTATTCAAATTAATATGGATTTTGAAAATGGGAGATTCTGCAGTGATTATGATGAAACAAAGACTAGGAAACTCTCTCCAGACGTTACATGGGCACCTGGGCTATCAGGAAGACCTAGACTGGGTGCAAGGCTCTCAATGAATGCAACGCAGATTTAATTTCTTGCCATTTACTCAAACAGGGAGACCAAGTCAACTTAATTTGATTTAGAAGCACTTATAGGAAAATTAGGTAATAAGATTTCTTGAACCAAAGTTATGGAATAAAATTCATAGCAGCCACCTGAAATTTTACCTAAGTGCTTCAGGCTTTATCCAACAGTCCATGGACAGATAACTTGCGAGTTGGTCTAAAGTAGGACATAAGGGGCACAGAACGAAGATAACACCGGGCATGAGACCCCGATGGGTCAGCTCTAAGGAGATGTGAACAGTGGAAGTGTTAGGTCCGGGAGACGTCAGGAGAAGGATGAGCCAAGAGTCGGGTGCCTCAAAGTGTTACAGAGCTCTTTTATTAAATAAGCTGTGCCGGCACAGGGCCACCCCCTGGAAGAGTGACCCCGAGCGGCTGTGTGAGCGGGTTCTTATAGGGTGCTTATGCTAATGAGGGATTCAGCAAGAGTTTTTTACAGAAGCCAATAGCGTAGGTTAGTCGGGGGCTCTTTACAGTGATTGGGTATCTTAGGTCTAGGTTATAGTCCAATGGGAATGGTTCTGGTAACATTTGGGCAGCCAATGGGAGTACATGACCACCCCCCTGGCCGGAGGGGAGTTTCGACACCCAGGTGACTTTCGGGGTAATAGAAACCTAAGTTACAGATAACAGAAGGGTGGTATCGAGGTGGGTCAGCCCTTACATTTCCCCCTCTACTGGTAACTAGTTTTTAATCTTAAAAACCGGTTTCCTCCGTGGGTAGGGGGTTATATTGGTTTTGTTGTCTGATAATTATAAGTTTGATGGAGGCCAGCTGTTCTCTCCCATATGTGATAATCTTGTTTAGGACACATGGTCCAATGGTGAGGGCTAGTAGCAGAATTATGAGGGGCCCAGTGAGAGCAGAGAGTAGGGTAGTTAGCCAGGGGGATTGGGAGAACCAAGACTCGAAAAGCCCTTTATTACTTTGGAGCTCCTTTTCCCGTTGTTGGATTTGTTCCTTAAGCTTAGACATGGAATCCTTGACCACTCCTGTGTGATCAGCATAGAAGCAACATTGTTCTTTTAGGGCAGCCGTTCCTGTAGCAGCACCAGCAGTAGCCAAGGCTCCCATTACTACAGCCAAAGTTACCGAGATAGGTTCCCTCCTTACTCGAGCTCCATCTGGTGGGGTCAGTTCCGAAGTCTGATGGATGAATATCCGAGGGAAAACAGTAACTAGTACACAGTAATCAGAAGAGGAACTAAAGACCCTTGTTGGAAGGCAAGGAGAGAGCCCTTTGTTGCAAGCCAACATGGTTCCATTCAGTGATATGAGGTATGTGTCGGGAACCAAGGAGGAAGTATTGCGGTAGTCACATAAGTGTAGTAAGTCAGGGGGTATGTTACCTAGGCAGAGCCCCTTTTCCAGAGACCTGAGTGAGTGTGATGCTGTGGTTCAATTCCCAAATGCAGTCAGAAGCAGACGAGGAGCTTGTGAGGTTAGCATTTTGAGCTATGCCCTCATAATAAGAAGGGGCGGCTGAGAGAGCCAGCATGATTGGGTGAGGTTAGGATCGGAGGCATTTAAGGCTGTGAAGGCCCCTAGAACCAAGTCATATAGGTTGTTAGCTGTGTCTGGGAGTGATGGAAGAGTTGGGGGAAAAGGAGGGGTAAGATAGTCAGTGGAGTCTGTGACTGGGGGCAGAGTTGAGGTGGTCAAGGGGGAATCAAAACTGAGTTGGGTCCTATTCCCGCACGTTTATCCAAAGGGTTTTCCTTTTTTTTTTAATCAGAAAAAGGCCTCCCAGATCAGTCTCAGTCCTACTCTTCCAAAATCTAATGCCTCAAGTTTTTCCCAACAGCCATCTACTATCGGTAGGAGTGGTGACATTTATGAAGATCCCCTTACATGCTATGAAAGTGGTAACTCTAGGCCTAGACGATGCACATCTCCAGGGATAGAGTTTGCAACTGGCCCCCACTCCCGTAGGTGGCATACACCCCCAAGGATAGAGGCTGATCTGGATATCCGGATCTGGTCTTTCTACAGTCCAATGGGTAGCTATTGTCTCGCAACGCCAATAAGCGCAGTAGTACTGGTTAGGACTATTGCAATATTCTCTACTGGGGTGTGAGGCCGGACACATGTAAATAGGATGTTGACAATTGAGAGGTCCGACATTAGAGATGTTACAGAATGGAAGTCTGAGGGAAGGGGATCCTGAGCCCATCCAGGTATCGAGGGTCTCACTTTTTTTCCCAACTGATGAGGGTCCACTTCCAGGGTTGACAGACATTGTGGTATGTTCCCTCTGTTGGGGCTAGGGTTAACATTGTTATGAACCAAAACCCTGGGAGAACTAGCCCAATCCTCGTCTGAGGGAGGAACATGTTTGCCCTTCAGTAATATTTTTGATAACAGTTGAAATACATAAAAAACAAGAGAGTACACACCAGAATAATTATGGGAATGCTTGGGTGGACCTCTGTCTGTTGCCACCGGTACAGACCTACAAATAGACTACTAACAATTGATAGTAAGATGATGAAAGAAATCCAGAACCACACCGGATAACACCAAAGCATTAACATGAGGGGGCGATCTTACAAACTTTTATCTTGAAAGGGTCTTCAGTCCGTTCTAATGTCCACTCGTGATCATCAGGAGTCAAAGCCGGTTTGAGATGCGGAGCGTGGATCCAGGTAGCGATGCTGTCCACCTTGACTGCCGTCGGGGTGGTCAACAAAACTTGGTATGGTCCTTTCCACCGTGGCTGTAGGCTCTCTGTCCTATGTCTATGGACGTATACGAAATCACCCACTTGGTACCGGTGTGGGGCGGTTCCTTCTCCGGGCTGGTAGGCGGCTGACAGTTGCTGCCAGAGGACCCGTTGGATTTGGTCTAGTGCTAGGAGCTTATCAGCCAGAGAATAAATAGGGGAGAGAGTGAGAATCTATGAGGGTGGGGTCTAATTTTTGGAGAGGAGGAGGAACCCCAAACAAGATTTCAAAAGGAGTGAAATGAGGGGGCTTAGAGGAAGGAGTGTTTCTTGCCCTGAATAGGGCGTAAGGTAGGAGCATAGTCCAATCCTTTATGCCAGTCTCATAGGTCAATTTAGTTAGGGTCTCTTTTATGGTTCTATTCATTCTTTCTACCTGTCCTGAACTTTGGGGTCGGTAGGCACAATGTAATTTCCAATCAATCCCCAAAATCTTGGCCAGTCCCTGACTTATTTTAGCTACAAAGGCGGGCCCGTTAACTGATCCGATCACTCTTGGAAGTCGGAAGCGGGGGAAAATCTCTTCAAGTAATTTCTTTAATACTATCTGGGTGGTTTCTCCCTTGGTGGGGAAAGCTTCTACCCATCCGGAAAAAGTATCAATGAAGACCAGCAGATATTTAAGTCTCCCCTTAGTGGGTTTAACTTCGGTGAAATCAATTTCCCAATGCTATCCTGGTCTGGTCCCCCTGAGCCGGTGACCGGGGGCTATCTTGAAGGAATGCGCATTTGTCATACGGCAGGCGGCGCATCCCTGGGCCACCTGGTCAGCCAAGTGGAGGATTCTTGTGGGAGGAATATGGTCAGTATCTAATTGTCGGGCCAGTAGGGTGTTTCTTTGCCCCTAAATGAGTTAGGTGATGGGCCCTTTTAAAATAGTCTATGAGCTCAGTCTCGTCAACAGGGGAGTACAGTGGAGGCTCACTATCGTCAGCAACTGAGCTTTGCTGATATTGAGGCTCACTGACCAATATGGCTGGCTTGGTCAGCGCCGCTTGTCTTGCCATCTTATCAGCCAAATTATTCCCTATGGTAACGGCGTCCGTTCCTTTTTGATGGCTTTTACAATGCACTATGGCCAACCCTTTGGGTAACAGGAGGGCCTTGAGCAATTGGAGAATTTCGGATTTGTTTTTAATTTCTCTGCCCTCTGCTGTGAGCAGCCCTCTTTGCTGGTAGATTGCCCCATGAACGTGAGCCGTAGCAAAGGCATATCTGCTATCTGTGTAGATGGTTGCCTTTTTCCCCTGTGCTAGCTCTAGGGCCTTGGTAAGGGCAATAAGCTCGGCCCTCTGGGCTGATGTTCCCTCCCGGAGTCCAGAGGCCCATATGACCTCCTTTTTGCTTACCACAGCGGCCCCGGCGTGTCGCTTACCATTGACTAGGAAGCTGCTGCCATCAGTAAACCACGTTACCTCTGTGTCCTGGAGTGGGTAATCTTGGAGGTTGTGTCGGATGCCGGTTTCTTCAGCCAGGATGTCTTGGCAGGTGTGCAGCACTGGTTCAGTGGTTTCCTCTGGCAACAGGGTCGCTGGGTTTAGCTCGGAGGGAGTCCCAAAGGTGATGTGCTCCTTGTTTAAAAGCAAGTTCTGGTAGTGGGTCACCCGGGCATTGGATAGCCACCGGTTGGGTGGCTGCCTGATGACGCTTTCAAGAGTGTGAGGAGCAACTACAGTGTTTTTGCCCAAACGTCAATTTGTCAGTGTCTTTGACCAGGAGGGCCACCACCGCGATGGCCTTTAGACATGGCGGCCACCCACTGGCGACTGGGTACAATTTCTTTGACAAATAGGCTACCAGTCATTTCCAAGGCCCCAGTCTCTGGGTGAGTACTCCCCGGGCTATTCCTTTCTTTTCTTCTCACAATCTTTGACGAAATATCCTATCTCTTTGCAGTAGGCACACTGGTAGTGCAGCAGAGGCTTCTTCTGGGTCCCGCCAGAACCCTTCTGTCCCTGTGGGCTCCCTACTACTGTGGCCAAGATCTTAGTTAATTCCCTGTTGCGTTTCTTATTTCTCTCATTTTCTCTTAGTTTATCTCTCTCCTCTCTCTCTCTCTCTGTCCTTTCTAGCTTCTTTCCTCTTCTCTCTGTCCTTTCTAGCTTCTCTCTTCTCTCTCTGTCCTTCCTAGCTTCTCTCTCTTCTCTCTGTCCTTTCTAGCTTCTCTCTCTCTTCTCTCTCCCTATCTTTCTGAGCTTCTTTCTCTTCTCTCTCTCTGTCCTTTCTAGCTTCTCTCTGTCCTTCCTAGCTTCTCTCTCTTCTCTCTCTCTGTTTCTCTCTTGAAAAAGACCTTTTTAGCCTTCTTGACTAAGTCTGGGAGGTTCAGGGCCTGGAGTCCCCTCCAGTCTCTGTAGCTTTCTTCAGATATCCGTAGCTGACTGTGCTATGAAAGTCATAGATACCATTCCTGAAATTCCCTCTTCCTGTGGGTCGTACGGAGTATACCTCCGGTAAGCTTCCATTATTCTGTCTAAGAAGGCAGAGGGAGATTCTTCAGGCCCCTGTGTTATTTCTTTTACCTTAGCCAAATTGGTGGGTTGCCTGGAGGCAGCCCTGAGACCCGCCATTAGAGTCTGGCAATAGATGGACAGATGCTCCCTACCTTGTGGTTGGTTTGGGTCCCACTCAGGCCATCGCAGGGGAAAGAAGTCATCTATGATGTTCTGGAGCACCGTAGGTCGGCCATCTGCCCCCGGCACGAGTTTTCGGGCCTCTGTGAGGATGCGTTCTCGCTCCTCAGTGGTGAAGAGGGTACCTAGGAGCTGTTGGCAATCATCCCAAGTCGGTTGGTGGGAGTACATGAGGGAATCCATGAGCCCTGTAAGTTTTGTGGGGTCTTCTGAAAAAGGGGGGTTATTGGTCTTCCAGTTATACAATCCGAGGTGGAAAAGGGCCGATACTGGAGAGTTTGCATTTGCCCCCCATTCCCGTCATTCATCATGGGTCTGTAGGGGTGAAGAGGTAGGGTCACAGCTACCTGTGGGGTTTCTTGAGCTTGGCGCCCGGAGGCCGCCCGGGTATGTTGGGCGGGCCCATCCGGTCGCTCGTGAGAGGAGGAGGGAGTCCACGGAGGAGAGGGTGGAGGGGGTAGTGACGAGGGGGGCGAAGGCTGTGGTAGAGGAGGCGGATGAGGATAAGAAGGGGGAGGTTCTAAATCGAAAGTCATGAGGTCCTTTGACTCGGGAAGGACGGGTGGGGCTGAGGGAGGAACTCGGGGTTTTGCAGCGAGGGTTTTTATGGCTGAAGGATCCGGGGTGAGGAAAGGTTTTACCCAAGGCGGCGGATGTTCAGCAAGGTCCTGCCAGACAAGAATATAGACGAGTTGATCTGGGTGACCGTAGCCTCTGGGCTAGAGGATCTGGGATTTTACCGCCTTTATGAGAGGGAGGTGGAAAGTTCCTTCCGGTGGCCATGAGACCTGAAAAGAAGGCCACTCGGAGTGGCAAAAAGGTTACCCATTTTCTTAACAATTAAAGACAAATTGTGAGCTGTGGCTCGGACCTTGGGCCAGTGGGCCAGAGTTAGATCCAGAGGCCCTGAAGGGGCTTGTCCCATCCTGTTGAAAAGAAGTAGTAACGCTTGCGCAGTGAACAAACAGACAAACAAAGGGAGAAGGGGGAGGGAGGAATGCGACTCCAAAGCAAACGGCCTAGCGGCCCAAATGGTCTCTCACTCCCAAAGGAGTGAGAGTTCCCTACTTCTGTCCGCGGACAACAAACGGTCTCTCAAGAGAGAGGCCAACAAACGTCCCGAGGAGGACAACGAACAGTCTCTCAAGAGAGAGACCAACAAACGTCCCGGAGAGGGACTCAAACGGAGGTCCGGACCTTCTACTAATGGAGTCAGAGACAAATGTAAAACACAGAAGGGAAGTAACACAAAACAGAAACGGGCTTACGTACCCCAGAAGGCAATCTGCGACCGTTGGAGTCAGCCTCCTCCGGGCGCTCTCGATCCCGGACGAGCCCCCAAATGTTAGGTCCGGGAGACGTCAGGAGAAGGATGAGCCAAGAGTCGGTGCCTCAAAGTGTTACAGAGCTCTTTTATTAAATAAGCTGTACCGGCACAGGGCCACCCCCTGGAAGAGTGACCCCGAGCGGCTGTGTGAGCGGGTTTCTTATAGGGTGCTTATGCTAATGAGGGATTCAGCAAGAGTTTTTTACAGAAGCCAATAGCGTAGGTTAGTCGGGGGCTCTTTACAGTGATTAGGTATCTTAGGTCTAGGTTATAGTCCAATGGGAATGGTTCTGGTAACATTTGGGCAGCCAATGGGAGTACATGACCACCCCCCTGGCCGGAGGGGAGTTTCGACACCCAGGTGACTTTCGGGGTAATAGAAACCTAAGTTACAGATAACAGAAGGGTGGTATCGAGGTGGGTCAGCCCTTACAGAAGATACGGGGAGTCGCTCAAGGACAGAGGTGGAAAAGTGAAGGTGTGGCGATTTCCCAGGGCTCTAAATGGCCATGGGGGACACGAGGGTAACTGAGCCAGAGGCAGAGAAGAGATTGATAGTTAGGCTGAGGGCTGGGAGGATGGCTCAGTGGTCTAAAGCTCCTGCTTAGGAAAGCTTAGGTGGCCACAGGGCCCGCAGTTCCATCCCCGGCACCACATGCTGTGCCAGCCCCGCCCCTAGGGCAGGCTGAACCAGCCATAAAAAAAAAAAGTTTGGCTGAGATCGCAGTAAGGAACAACACAGATACTGAAATTTGACCATATTACAACTTCTCAGTGTGAGCTAGTTTTAACTCCAAGCCTTTCTGTTTTGAAAGATGATATGCACATCACCTCCCACAAGCTATGAGAGCAGCTAGAAACACTTATGAAGCTCCAGAAATGTACGAAGCACAGGGTTATATCCTGGGGAGGGAAGGGTAGGAAGGAATTCAGGAATGCGGGACATTCTCTAGAGAGTCCAACCCAGTAAGCAAAACAGAATATACAAGGTATGATAAAAATATATGATTAACATTGAGTGTTTAATAATTATTACCATAAAACAACATATTATCATTAGTCCTTGTCTTAGTTACTTTAAACTCATTGCTGGGACAAATACCTGACACTCAAAGTGAAGGAAGGAAAGGTTTATTTAGCTCACCGTTACTGGAGGTTTCAGTTCGTACTCTGCTAGATCCAAGGCAGAGAGTCACAATGCAGAGGCCAGCAGTCCATGGTGGCAGAATAGCAGCAAAATGGTGACAGAGGCAACCAACCAATTACAGCAGTAGAGCAACAGTGCTAGTCTGTCTCTCTTTAGATTACATTAGGCTCTCTGCCTTAGCCTATCTGCCTCAAACCACACCTATAATTCCCAGCAGTACTCAGACTAAAACACATAATCCCAGTGACTCATGAGTCAACTCATAATCTATAGAAGTCTCCACCCCATGATTGCATGAGGCTTTGGGGCAACAACTAGACATAAACCATAACAGTCCTCATTAAAGTATTACTCCTTACCTCAATCCCATTATTCTTGCAGTTTTCTTTTTTTTTTTTTTTTTTTTTTTTTTTTTTTTTTTTTTTTTTTTTTTTTTTTTTTTTTTTTTTTTTTTTTTTTTTTTTTTTTTTTTGTCTTTTTGAGACAGGGTCTCACTATGCAGTTCAGACTGGCCTTGAGCTCACTTTTGTAGCCCAGGCTGGCCTCGAACTCGCACCGATCCTCCTGCCTCAGCCTCCCGAGTGCTGGGATTACAGGCGTGCGCCACCATGCCCAGCTACTTGCAGTTTTCTGAAACAGTTCTGGAGGTCTTTTTTCATGTCTTTGAAGTGTGATTTTGAAAAATGTGAATGCTGATGTAGGACCATAAAATCATTGCAGTCTGTCATCCAGTTAATTATTCAGATTAGCACCATGTGACTTCTGGCTTTCCCTGAAGTCAAAATAGCCATAAATCTAAATGTTTTGAATTCAGTCAAGACATTTGTGCAGCCATGACAGTGCCACCAAAGACATTCATTGTAGTTTTTCATTACATTTGATAAACAACTTAACATTTTTTTTTTACAGTGCTGGGGGCCAAACCCAGGGCCTTGCACAAGCTGCGCAAGGGCACTACCACTGAGGCATACCTCTGGCATGGTACTTTTAGTTCTTTTTTTTTTTTGCGGGACTGGGGTTTGAACTCACAACCTTGCACTTGCCAGGCAGGCATTTGTGCCATGGAGCTATTTCCCCAGCCCGATACTTTTAGTTCTAATGGCAGATTATTGCTGCAATCATGCAATATCATAAGTTTTTCAGTTTTCTGTACATCACATTTTATTCTACAGCTAGACCACAAAACAGGTACAACTTGAAGCTCTAGTGGTTCAGCTAAGAATATTTCTTTTGGTGTGGCATGAGTATTTAGCTTAGGGCCTATGAACCGACCTACATCTCCAGCTCTTTTGACATTTTGTGCTGAGCACTCTGGCACTCTGGCATGGCTGGAAGGAAATGGGGCATGGCTGGAAGGAAATGGGGCTTTGCCTTGGGTCTATAGTCCTTTTGTTTTGACCTTGATGGTCTTTAAAGGTGAAGAGTCTCTTTTTTTTTTTAAATTATTTATATTTTTCCTGTTTCAGAACTTTTGTTTGTTTATTTATTTTTATGGCTGGCTCAGCCTGCCCTGAGGGCAGGGCTGGCGCAGCATGTGGTGCCTTGGATCGAACTGCAGTCCCTGCAGCTGCCTGCAGGTGCTTTAGACCACTGAGCCATCCTGCCGGGCCCCAAGAGTCTCTTTTGGGGCATAACATGTCAGAATATTATGCCCCTCTGGCCCAACTAGCCCATTAGCAAAGCCAAAAAGTACAACAAAAAGACTTTTTTTCCTTCTGAATGGGCAGTGTTGTGGCCCAGAAGCCAGACCCATGGCCCTGGAGGACAGACAGCAAAGGAAGAGAAATATTATCAAAATTTAAGAAAAGGTTGGTATCACCACACTTGGGAGGTTGAGGTAGGAGGGTTATTGAGTTTGAGGTCAGCTTGGGCTACATAGATCCTGTCAAAAAAAAAAGGAAGAAAGGAAGAAAGAAAGAGAAAAAAGTAAAAGAAAAGAATTACCAAGGGTGGGGATTTTCTCAGCACGCTGTTTTCACTTGGACTTTTATCCCAACAGAATACTGTATCATTGTCTGCCTGTCTAATGTTTTATGCATGTCTTCATTGTGATAAAATGTACATAATGTAAAATTTACTATTTTAGCCATCCATCAGCACACAATGCAATAGCACTGAGTACATTTACAATTTTGTGCCAACCTCACCACCACTTTGAGAACTTTCACATCATCCTAAACGGAAATTCTGTGCGCATGAAACAATAATTCCTCATTCCCCATCCCTCAGTAGGTGTTAGTCTACTTTCTGTCTCTCTCCTTCTGTGTATTCCAGGTTTCTCAAGGAAGTGAAACAGCACCCTGTCTTAGTCTTGCGCTGCCTACTGACCTCGATGGATCTCCATCCAGTCTCATCTTTGTCTCAAAGGCCCAAGGGCCAGAGGCCCTTCTGGGGAGGGGGTTGGTGGTACCAAAACTGGCTGGATCTCAGGTGGCTGCCTGAGTGACCACAAGACAACCTCCAACCTCATCTGCATGTTAAAACACACTCCCCAGGGCGGTGACAGTTGACAATTTCTGTGACAATGACCTGAAAGAACCATAAAAGGAGAAGAAAGAAGATGCCCCTGAATTCTTGCTAAAGGTATGATTGTCCCTCCTTGTCTCCATTTTCCTTTCCCTCTACTGTCACCCTGACTCCCAGGGGCCGAGAAATAGATGTGTGAGTTTTATGTGGCACTTATATTTATGCCTAAGAATAAAAGTACCCATCACAGCTCAGTCAGCCCCTGGTCTTGTTTGGTTTGCACAATTCTGAGAAGCAAGGAGAACCCATTTTGGGGTCAAAAATTGCTAACAGAAACACAAAAAATGCATCCAGGCCCTGGCCTCCTTCCCATGTAAGATTGTGGTGCCCTGGCCCCTGGACTTCTGCATGTGAAGACACCCGTGGGCACCTTCTGGCAGTTTATTATGCAGCTCGTCTCATCTGACATCCTTCCTGTTTTATCCAGACTGATTTCCCCTTGGGCCACTCTGTCAGCTGTGTTCAGAACCAGGGTCAAACCTCTGCTCACAACACAAATGGCTTCTTGTGAATCTTGGCTGGGCTTTTTTGGGGTGGGTGTTTGGCAGGCTTTCAGTCCCCTATGAAGTTTTCCTGACCACAAAGGAAATTTGTGTGTGACCAAATGGTGCTGGGTGTGAACCCATGGGGTGAGCTGTCCCTGACACTTTTATGGCCTTCAAACTCTGGCTCTGACAGGGTGCCATGACTTTATGAAAGGCCTTCCGGGTGAGAGGAGAAGAACCCAAAACCAAAACAAAGTCAGGCACAGCACTGATCACCTAGAATCCCAACACTCTGGGAGGCTGAGGTATGGTGCTCATGACCTCATGGCTAGGCTGAGCTATAGAATAAGACCCTGTCTCAAAAAGAAAGAAAAAATCCAAAACTGAACCAACAACAGCAACAACAATAAAACAAAACGTAATCAGCACATTTTAGTTTTATTTAATTATTCATTTTTATGTGTTTGGTGTAGTCTCACGACACAGCTCAAACTCCTAGCGATCTTCCTGTGGTGGGCTCAGCATATGGCTGGGGATTGAACCCTTGTCCCTGTGCTTGCCTAAGCAGGCACTTAAACTACTGAGCTATCTCATGGGCACCAAACCAGAAAATTTTTTAAAAGCAGATAAAACAAAAATCAGCCTCTGGTTTTCCTGGGTAGTACTCAGTTTGTAATTATCAGTGACTGAGAACCAAGCAGGAAATCTGGAAAGCCTGTTCCTCAGCATTTAGTGCTTGGAAAATTTTACTTCAGATCCCCAAGGGGACAGAGCAGGTTTCTAGTGAGTATTCCTAATTTGAAAAATCTGTTCTTAGCATTTCCTTCTTAATCTTAGAGATAATTGTTGAGCACATGGATTTCTTATGACCAAATATTGAATGTGCATATTTAAATTTAGTAGGATGCCCATAGGGCAACCTGCAGGCTGGTCTTACAGCAATTTTGGCAAAGGTCAGAGTGGCCTCAGAGGGACTAAACAAATCCTATCAGTTGGGTCCATTTCCTAGTCACCCTACAAGAATGTTTTACTTCTGCAGGGTTAGGGTGGGGGTAGGGCATGAAGTCCATAACCTGACCTCATACATGCCAGCCAATCCTATACCACTGCACTGCCTCCCTAGGCCCAGAAAAAAGTGAAAGAAAAGAATTGCCAGGGGTGGGGATTTTTTGGTACTATTTTGTGGTAGTATTGGCATGAACCCAGAGCCTTCACGCTAAACTACATCCCCAGCCTTGACAATGGCCTTTCCCTCAAGGTCAGGACTTTTTTCTTCAGTACAAAGGATCAAACCCAGGGTACCACCACACTGAGTTACATTCACATCCCCCCAACACACACAAAAATGATTTATTTGTTTGGCACAGAGTCTCTCCACACAGCTTGAACTCATAAGGCTCCTCCTGTGTCAGCCTCCTCCTGGCTGGGATTACAGATGTGCACCGCCACGCCCAGTTCCAGTGGCCAGTGTAGTGCAGGGCTGGCACCACATGAGGTACCAGGAATCAGATCTGGGTCCTTGTGCTTGCTAGGTAGGCCCTTAGACTACTGAGCGATTTCCCCAGCCCCACATTCCTTTTTAAGTTTGTAAAATTAGAGACAGGGCCTTGTTAAGTGACTAAATGACACATGTTGAGCTATAGGCTGCAGTCCTCCTGCCACAGCCTCCCGGAGCGCTGGGATTACAGGTTTGCCCCTATCCTTGGCTTTGCTCATGAATTAGTAGATTCACTATTTTATTTTGCCTACCCTTGTTCTTGTTTTGAGATTCTTTTTCTCGAGTTCCTTCTGACTACTCTTTACTTTCAAATACATCTCAAACAAACTCTTGCTTTGCCGCTTCATTTCATTATTCTTCTGTCTTCGTGGTGGCCTTGTGGACGCTGGACACAGGCTAAGGTGTCAGACACATCCGCCTTCGAAGCGGAGCTTTGTCACTTACTACCTGACCACAGGCAGGTTCCTCAGCCTCAGGAAGCCCCAGGCTGTGAATAAAGAGCAATAGTTTGATTTTGTCAGGCAAGTTTGTAGGATTATTTAAAAGAATCATAGCACATTCTAGGTGAAGGCTATACAAGCACTCATTCACCCATACATACCCATTTTGTACTGACTTCTCAAGCCCTCCCAAATTCTGGGAGGGTCCCCAAGAATCCAGAGTTCTTTCAAGTCTAGGCCAGAATGGGCCCCAAACGAGAGGCCAGTAACAGAAAGGAGGGACTGACTGGCAATTTGAACTTACCTGAGTTTATTGTAGTGGTTTTCTAACTTCATTTGCGTCAGGGAGCCTCTGTCTACCCCAGAATGTGCCCGGAAGAGGCGGGGTTCCAGAGATACCGGGCAAGAAAGACCCATACCAGTGCTTTTGTGCCGAAAACTGAAAACAGCAAGGACGATGCCTGGGAGCGGGAGGATCGTGGAGTCCACTCTTACGTTTTAGGAAGCAGAGGCAACTCCGCTGAGACCCAGGACCGCTGGCGCTCTAGCCACTGGCGCGGCCACCGGAGAGCGCGCTTCGCCCCCTAGGGGCCGCGGGTGCAGCGCGCGGCCCGACTAAAGTCGGAGCCGGGGTTTCTGTTTAAGAACACTTTGCTGTCGCTGGCCGAGACTCTCAGCACCGAGATCTTGGTGTTCTACGCAGCACGCACAGTTAAGATGGGACTGCAAACTCTGGCCACCAGAGGGCAAGGGGACTACTGGGTTGTACCAAGGCTGTGTAGAGAAGTCCCCGTTCTCGGGTGCAGCTGCGGGGTGAGTTGCCAGGCCGCTAATTTGAGCCCAACTACATACACATTCCTCACTCTTCAAGTACTTGTGCTGGATCTAAATACTGCTGCTTGAGCTGTTAGAGCTTGGGGACCTTCGTTTCTGCCAGGTACGCTTTCATCCCCTTATTCCGACCTTGAAGGCGTGGTTTCTAGGGCGGGAGTGGAGAGGGGAGCCAGGGGCCTTCCACCCCACCTTCCCGCGCAGGGGGCCTGGGCACGGCAGCGCCGCGTCTCTGTCGCCTCGGGTGGGTGGGCGCCTTCCTGCTTGGACTGGCGGCGTGTCGCCTCCAGCGCAGTCTCGGCTTGCCGCCGCCCTAGGAAGGCTAGGGTGGCCGCGCGCGGCGGCCCCCAGGCGTCGCTTCCCTGGCGCGCTAGCGCTCGAAGTCCCTGGCGCTCCCTCGACGCGTACCTCCCCTGGCGCGACTTCCTCCGCAGGCTGAAGAAGCCACGGTACTCGGTGAGGGGAGTGAGGGCGAGGAGGCCGCGGGGAGGGAGCTCGGAGGAGACCCAGGAATCTCAGGATGGGTCGGGACTGTGTCGGAGTTTCTTGAGATAGGGCGGGAGGGGATCCACGTGCGGAGCTGGATTTTTAGGGCGTGGGGTTTGCGAAGTGAGGGCGACCCTGTGCTCGGAGTGATCGCGGAGGGCGCGGGAGCGGAGCCGGGCATTGCAGGCTCATGCGGGCGCGAAGTCCGCGCCCTGTGAGCCGCCTGCGCTCTTCCCGAATGCATGGCTCCGGGCTCCGAGACCGGCGGAGAGCTGAAGCCTACAGACGCTTCTCTACCCACCTGCCAGGAACCAGTCACCTTTCGCCATAAGCAAGCTAAGCTGTAGCGTGAAGGCAGTGAGCGCTGCGCATTTGCTGAGATGGTGGCGGGAGACGCCCTCTCTAACCTCTCCAGCCTGGAGACCGCCCGGTTGGGGCTGTTGTGGCCCCCTGAGAAATTGGTGCTGTCAGCTTGGAGAACCTTCAGCAGAGGGGTTATTTGGCCCTAAGTGGAAATTAAGGCTGGACAGAAATGATATACTGAAGCGCTACCCGTCCCGCGTCATCACACTGTAATTTGGAAGGATCTTTCGATCGAAGTTGTAAAGAGAACGCGTGAAAGACACAATCGGCAAATCTGGATTTTTGTTTTCTCTCAAGTTTTATACGTTTATTTTTGTGGCACATAGCAAGTACATTCCTCATGGGGGATTTGGTACATATATACCTCCATCTTCATCCCTTCTGAATTCCCCCCTCTGCCCCTGCCGGGGTCCCCTTTTCATTCTTTCTAAGGTTTTGAGGGGCAGCGTCTTAGTTTCATTACATGCTACTCTGGTCTTTATCATTTATTTTTCTCTACTAGTTTCTTTCTTTCTGTCTGTATTTTTGAGACAGGGTCTTGCTGTGCAGTTCAGGCTGGCCATGAGCTCACTTCTGTAGCCCAGGCTGGTCTCCAACTCACACTGACTCTCCTGCCTCAGCCTTCCAAGTGCTGGGATTACAGGCGTGTGCCACCACGCTTGGCTAAACTTTTTTTTTTTCAGAACTGAGGATTGAACGCAAGCCCTTGTACTTGCCAGGCAAGCACTTATTCTACTGAGCTATCTCCCCAGCCCTTTCTACTAGTTTCAAATTTGAAATGTTCTTGTCTTTGTAGGTCTCGAGATACATCGTTAAGTTATTGATTTTCCATTGCTGTTCCATGTGTGCACTTACAAAGGTAACCTTCATGCTTAGCACCACTTTCACTGATATCTGAGTTCCTTAGACCCAGTCCTAAAGCCAGATGCCACGGCAAGGGACCTCGCTGATGCTGAGAGTCCTGTGAGACAAGGAGCACCCACCACCTGGCGAGTTTGAAAGATAAGTGAACTGGCAGGAGAGAGGGGGCTATGTGCACTTCACAATGAAAGGACTTGCTGCCCACAACTCCGTTAGTGATGCGTGGAATCTTGCTTGGGGCAGAGGTTTCAGGCAGCCATTTGATGGTCATTCTGGGGTGTCCATTATTACCTGCCCCAAGGGTGAGGCACATCTATTTCCCCATCTCTTGCTACAGTTCCTATTCTCTACACTGTCACCTGAAACTGCTCCACCTCTTGTGGCTGACATCAGTACACAGGAACTGTGCTTTTCTGATCAGTGTATTTAGGTGCTCTACACAGTGGGGGAAGTGTTGGAACATTGAGAGCTACTGACTGTGGGGTTGAGGTTTGATTAGATGCAGTCTTCTTTTTTTTTTTTTGTCTTTTTGAGACAGGGTCTCGCTATGCAGTTGAGGCTGGCCTTGAGCTCACTTTTGTAGCCCAGGCTGGTCTCTAACTCGCATCGATCCTCCTGTCTCAGCCTCCCAAGTGCTGGGATTACAGGCGTGCGCCACCACGCCCGGCAGATGCAGTCTTCTTGAAACCTTTTAATTCTGAAAACATTGTTGGCCGTTTGACCTTTTGCTTCGTGGACGTGAGAAATTCTGTGATATTCAAAGTTGACATCCAAGGTAAGCATTCTCATCTGAGGAATCTTGGAGGCAGCGAGGGAAGTCAGAGATCCATTTTCCCACAGTGATGAGGACATACAAATAATAGCTCAGACAAATTTGAATAGTTTCCCTTGATACTAAATCTAGATTCATATTTCTAATTTGGGCATAATCACATGGTAGGTTGTGTTACTATTAAAATTTAGGTGTGTGTGTGTGTGTGTGTGTGTGTGTGTGTGTGTATTTGACATAGGCTTTTGTTGTATAGTCCTGGCTGGGCTTGAATTTATGATGCTCGTCCCTCCTGAGTGATGTGATTATGAGCTGTACCATTATGCTGAGCACCACAGTTGCAAAGAAACTTGTCCAGTCACCCTGATAGAAGAAATTTGAGCAGCACTAGCGCTTGTTCATCGTCTTGCATTTTTTCATGGCACTCAGTAGGATCTGCGATTGCCTTTTCCCTTTCCATTAAGAGACTTCAAAGGATGGCTCTGTGAAGTTTGGGAAATAGAACTGGGTCTCCTTAAATTAGCTGCCTTTATGGAAGTTTTATAGAGCACTGTGTACCAGACTGAGATAAGTGTGCTACAAGTCACATAGTTCTCAGGGATACTGAGAACTATGTAATGAAGAGGAAGCAGAGTTTAAGTGCTCAAGGTGGCACAGTAACCAAATAAGAAATTATCTTAGATTGTCACTGGATGGGGTCTGAATAGCATCCCCCAAAGTGATGGGGACATCAGCTTGCACAGATAAGTTCTTGACACTTGTCTCAGATAAAAAATATTTCAAGATTTCTCAGTGAGAGGCATAGGCTGGTTTATTAGGCAGAGTTAGAAAGCAAGAGGAAATATGGAAGGAGCTAAAAGGGGCAGCACTCTGAGGAAGATCAGAGTGACCTCCTACCAAAGAGTAAGACCGACTCTCAGGGATTTGCTGGTGAGGGCCTGGGTTGGGTTGGTTAGTATCATGCATCTGAGTTTCCATGAGATGATTGCTTCAGTGTGAGGCCAGTGAATTTTGGGAAAATCATTGAGATGTGAGGGGAGTATAGGTTTATGGCAATGGCTAGGGACTTTTAGGCACATGTTGGTAGCTGAAGGTCTCTGTAAATGTCTTGTTCCTGAGACTTAAAGGGGGAGAAGTCCTTATTCAAGTTAAGGAGTAGCCAACCACATCTGAGGATTTGGCCCACATTATTTAATGCAGTAGAGGAGAGGTACTAAATGAAGATCAAAATTTGTTCTACTTTTAGTTATCTATTTATAAGCCCCAGAAAAATCACTTTTTTTTTTTTTTTTTTTGGCAAAAGCAGCTGTTAAGTTCTTGACTGTCTCAGAAGAAAACACAAAGCATCCTCTTAAATGAGTAAAGAGTTAAGATTCAGGAGTTCATCTTCTTGTCCTACACTGGTTTCTGTGTCACAATAGGTATAAAATGACTATGATAGTTCAAACAGGCCCTTGAACATGGTAGTTAGGCAAGCTATAAAATCTGTGTGTGTGTGTGTGTGTGTGTGTGTGTGTGTGCATGCACAAATGTGAATAGGGAGCTTGGAACCTATTTAGATTGGACCCGTGCCTGCATTGAGCAGCTGTGTGGCTATCACATTAGTTCTTTTTTCTGGGTCTGTGGTCAGATCCATGAAGTTGTGATAATGATCCCACATTGAACAAATATGTTATTTCCATTGAAACATGAAGTGTGGTACTTGGAAAGAAAGATACTATACAGAGAATGAAAAAGCTCAGATGCAGGAGTTATTGTCATCTGTCACAGGAGGCTGGGAGTGACAAGTCGGGCTAGAGTAAACTCTCCACTTACTATGATTTACTCAATACTCACCCAACACAAAAAACTTTTTAATCAAGTACTGAGTACTATGATTGGATTAGCTTTTCATTTATTCAAAGAGAAGCATAGATTAGACTGCTTGGTCTTTTGGGGGCAGAAATATCAAAGGCACCCGTGGCTAGTAGGTGCTTTTTTCTGGTTGATGTCATGTAATGAAAATGGGAGGGCGGAGACAGCTTTTCCTTTACACTCTTCTACCTTCTTTTATTCCAGTAAGTTCTGGTGAATCTGAAAGCACTGAATCTGAAAATATATATACAGTACTTCCCTATTCTCTTTCTTTATTTGGAAATTATTTTTAGAAGACAGCTTTTGAGATGGCTATTTCAAATCTGGTAAAGAGATTTGAATTTTTATATATGCATATTTGAAGAATATTTTTTTAAAAAACTATGCCTCAAGTCTTCAGTTGTTCTGTGACCTATGTAAAGTATCTGTTTCTTCTTGCTCATTTTTAGTTTAAACTAGGTTTTGTGGAAATTTAGGCTCATAGCAATCCGTGCTTGCTGAATACTGATATTCTGGGATGCTCTTATGACGAGATTATATGAAACTAAAAGGTCTTTGCTTCACCCCTGTGCCTGTAGGATTAGAGCTGGGTTATTTTAGCCAAAGCTTCCTGGGTCTTGCTCACTTGAAAACAGCTGTGTACTTTAGTATCAAGAAATCATTTAGCATTAATGTCAGGCGTCTTCTGTTATGCTGTGAAAATGAAGACTATGCTTTTCTTGATTTCCAAACAATGTCACTTAAGGGCTGGCCAGATAGCTCAGCAGAATAAAACACCTGCTTAGCCAGACGTGGGGGCAGGGGGTTTGATCCCCAGTTTGCAGTGCCAGCCCCGCCCCCGGGAGGAACAGGTGATTTTGATTGGGTATGGTAGTGCATGTCTAATCCCAGTGCTTGGTGGGAGGCTGAAAACAGGAGGATCACTTTGAGTCAAATCTGTCTAGTAAGACTCTGTAGATCTCATACTAAAAAAAAAAAAAAAAAAAAAGTCACTTGTTCGGTGGGTTTTCTTTAAATTTCACTGTATGTTGATCAAGACACCTTTGGTACTCTTATGTGCAGGTGGCTAAATGTAGCACGCTTTGAGGATTAAAAAATGACATTCACTGATAGGAATTTTCTAATGGAAAGTTTCAAATGGTAGAGTGCAGAGAACGTTCCAGTACAATGAGCATTTTCTCTTCTCCCAGCCTCAGTGGCCCATTGTGACTCATCCATATCTCATCCTCTACTGGTATTATTTTAGAACAAATTTAAGATAGCTGAGCAATTACTTCTAAATCTTTGTACACGTATTTCTGAAGGATAAACACTTAACTAAATGTCACTGTATGGATGACCTCTTCAGCTTTGCTGTTTGTCTGTACACTAGGCCACAGACTCTCCGCAGTGCTGATGACTGAAAGATAAGGTGTGAGCCTCAAACACAAGCGATAGGTATGCAATTATTGGTAACCCTAGCACTGAAACTGTCTTTACCAGCCATTGTGGACTTTTTTTCTAGATAATTCTGTTGTTGTACTTTCACTTGTCACTTCCGCTTTCTTCTTCTCATCAATTTTAGACACACTTAGTTAGCATCTCCTGTATGTACTCTCTGACCCTAGCTTTTTCACTCATGTGCTATATCTCCATTTATAGCTTGATGTGCCCTTGGTGCTCTTTGGCTCTTGTAGTCTTATGACACCAGGCCTCTCTAGTTTCCCTGGATCTTTTTAAAATGAAAGGAGCACTATTCATTTCATTTTATTAGACAGAGTTACTGAGATTGGGACAGAATTCACATGTCGTCTGGTTTACCCATGTAGCACACAAGTCAGTGATTTCTAATGTACTTACAGGTATCTGCTACCATTTCTGCAGTTTTACAGTAGTGCCCATTGCCTTGGGAAGAAAGCTGGCAAACTTTGGCTATTCCCATGCCTTCACCTCTCTTCTAGGCAGCTGCTAGTCTGCTTTCTATTTCAGAGATTTCCTTATTCTGGACATTTTATATAAATATTAAATGTCCTCTTTGTCTGACTCCTCATTTAGCACAATGTCTCCAGCGCTCATTCATTTGCACTCCTGTTTCAGTGTGAAGCAGTGCCTCATTTCTGTTCATGGCTGAGTCTCATTCCTTTTGTAGATACAGCAGGTATTTATCCATACACTGATGGCTGGGCTTTTTGGTTGTTTTTTTTTTCTGTCTTTGGTGCATAATGATGCTCTACTATTCAGGTATAGGTTTTGCATGGCCATACTTTCTCATTCCTCTCAGGTAGAATGGCCGACAAGTAGAAAGACTAGATCAAAGACAGTGCTGTGTTAACTGCTTGAGGAAATACCAGACATTTTCCAGTATAACTCCTCATTTCATTTGCTCATCCTTGGAAATCTTGCCATCTTTTAAATTCAGGAATCCACTCTGAACTCTAGGAAAATTTCTGGATTTGAATGTGCTTTTATGAGGTGCTGCTTAGTTATCTAATTATGGTAATGTATTATTCTGCTTTTGCTTATTTAGTATTGTTTTTTACTATGGCGTGTAAAGTTTGTAAGAAGAATATTAAATTGCCTAGCCTTGGTTCCCAAAATAGTGGAAATACACCTTTAGGGCATAAGAGGACTCATTGGAAAGCAAGAGCAAAAATGCTATTTTTTATATGTGCTTTATAATTATGTAGTATATTAAGATAGTTGTATATTTATAAATAAATTTTGCTATATAAGACTTTTATAGTTGGGCTGGAGAGATAGCTCTGTAGTCTAAGCCTCTGCCTGGAAAGCACAAGTATGTGGGTTTAATCCCTGATACTGCACACCGTGCCAGCCCTGGGACCTGGGGTACACCCTGCCAGCCCGAAAACTGTGTGCATGGTGGTGCATGTCTCTAATTCTAGTACTGGGAGTCTGAGACAAGATGATTGCTATGCATCTGAGCCTCATAACAAGAACCTGTACAAAATGAATAAGTAAAAGATAAAAAAAAAATTTTTAAGAATGTCATGCTCAAATATTCTTTGTTGTACACATGATATAGGGTGATCATACCATGATCTTGTATATAGCCACTGCAAAGATGTGAACTCTAACATGCGTAACTAGTTCTTTTTGGTGATGAGGTCTTGTGTGACTCAGGCTGATCTCGAACTCCCACCTCATGGCCTTCCCACCTCAGTTTCCTGAGTGTGTGCTGTGGGGCCCAACCCACTGTGTAGTTCTTAGTCCTGTGTTTTGTGACAAATCTGATAATTCTTTTGTACAATTCTTTTGTTAATGAAAGTTTAGGTACCCTTCTCGTTTCATTCAGCCAGGACACAAAATGTGAGTTCCAGTGAGAAGAACTCAGGTGTCAGACTGATTTTTGTTCTATATCTGCTAAGTGCTAATGGATAAAGTTATGGCAGGTCCTTTGCTGGCTTCTCTTTCAGGTCTCAAACTGGCATAGTACTGAAATACTGTGGGTTTCACTATACAGGATGAGAGTGGTAAGAATGCCTTACATTGTTAATGTATTAATATTATCCTTTAGTAGTTGTGGTCTGAGATCAGGCCTGGAGTCTCCCAAACAAATGCATAACAAAGGCTTAAATAAGTAAGTCAAGAGATATGATCTTAGGGCTCCAGGAGGATCAAAAAGCTCTAACAAAATTAGAGATTCTGTGGGGCTTAGACAAAGATCTTCTCTGGATGGCCCATATTTATTTAGTCATCAAAACAAGGGAGGAGAATACCGAGGAAAGGCAGAACTGCTCCAGGACTTCTCCAAGTAAGACATGATGTTAATTTAGGAGATCTGCGTTCTCTCTAGGAAAGAGGCTATCTAGGAGTAAAATACCTGCAGCTTCAGTCTTCATCTAGTTAATTCAGGTTGGAGCCAAGTGTCCCAGTGTCCACAGTATGGTTTTGTCCTTGGCAGCACCTTGACTTCACCAGCCATTAGAGGCCTCAGCGAGGACCAGTGACTCACAGAGGTTCACTTGCTGTTTATCCCTTGCCCATCTCCAGGCAAGGGGCCTAGGCCTCGGACAGACCCACAGGTAGACTTGAAAACCCAACTGGTTCATTTAAATCCTGCTCAGAGCTGCTTTGTAGTGGTCTCCATCATATTGTGACCATGGGAAGCTAGTTATTTGTGTTCCTGGTGCAACTCTGCACTTCTTTTAGGTGGTGTCTAGTGATTGTTCCTGGTCATGAAGTAACTTCAGGACTGTTAGATGCACCAGATGCTGAAACTGCTCTGTTACACAAGTGCAACTTACAGACAAAAGGACTTTTGTGTGGTCACTGTAGCGATCACGGCAGCCCACGACTCTTCCTTAAAGGTGCATCTTTGTAGCCAATGCTGTGGCTATGGGGTCCCTCAAGTGCCACAATCATTCTTGATAGGTGTCTTCTGATGGAGTCAGAAGGACTGAGCTGAGATCAGTGAACCTGCTCACTGTTTCTTGGGCATAAGCTGAGTCGTGTTCACCCAGTGCTACCACTACCGAGTGTGTAGTAGATGCTCAATAAATATTTTTAAATTGATTAGCAGACCCTAAGCAGCATGGCAAACGCCACCTGCAGCAGCTATGTGATGGCTCCTGTGAATTCCTACTGCCTGAAAATCAAAACAAGAGAGTGACTGGCAGTGCCCAGGGCCTGGCATTGGCTGTGCCCAGGTTTCACGCCTCTGTGCCAGCTGCTGCTCACAGAAGGTCATGTGCCAAGTGTGTTCAGCCTGGTTTTTTTTTTTTTTTTGTCTACTACTACTTAGCTGTGATTTTGAAAGTTTTGAAGCTCTGTAACCTATTCTAACTCAAACACAGTCAGTCTTATTTTATAACCTGGCAAAGCCTGCCCTGTTGGTAATCTGGGTGAAGCAAAAATACCTTTATAAAAGAAAGCAGAGCCAGCATCTACTACTGAAAATTGCTTTTAATAAGGAAGTCTGCTTTTAGAGAATGCATTTGGGGAAAGGCTAACTGTAATTCTGAGGATGATGCAGGGTTGGTGCGGTTTAGCGCTGCAAGAGCTCATCAGTCTTTAAGCTTTTGTGTTGGTGCATTTTATAGAAACGTGCACGTATTTTCTTGTTAAGTATAAAATTCAAAATTACTGGAGAAGAAAAGGTGTGTGACAAAGAAAAAGAGAAATTAGAGCACTAGGTGGGATTTGCAGTCAGGCAAAGGTTACAAATTTGATAAAGGCAGTCACATTTTGTGGTATTATATTTTGTGAACGGCACTATGTTTCAGGAGATAGCTTCTGCATTTTATGAAGGATATCTCATCCAAAGAGTGTGATCTGAATACAGACACCCAGGTTAGGAAAATCTAAGGACTTTTCCACACAGTGGTATGGGAAGCAAAACCTAGGCCTTTGAACTGAACTATATTCTGAGCCCTTTTCTATATTTTGTTTTGAGATAAGTCTCTCTTTTTTTTTTTAAAGGGTGTATGTTATTTGTTTTTGGTCTTTCTGAGTTTATTAAATATTTTTGGTTGAATTTTTTTAGGGGAGGTTTATTTTTTTTGCTGTTGGTGCCAAGGACCAAACCCAGGGGTTCCAGCTTGCTAGGCAAGCATTCTACTGCTGAGTCAAATCCCCAGCACCCCCCCTTTTTTTTTTTTTTGAGACAGGGTCTCGTTATGCAGTTCAGGCTGGCCTTGAACCCAGGTTGGCCTTGAACTTGCACTGATCCTCCTGCCTTAGCCTCCTGAGTGTTGGGATTACAGGTGTGCACCACCACACCTGGCTCTGAGATAAGTCTCTAAGTCACTGAGCTGCTGAAGCTGGGCTTGCTGGGCTTGAAGTCAGCACCCTTCTGTCTAAACCTTCCAAAGTGCTGAGATTCCAGGAATGCATTGCTATGCCTGACTGAAAGCCCCCAATCTTTTTTTTTTTTTTTTTTTTGTGGTACCTGGGATTCAACTCAGGACCTTGCACTTACCAGGCCGTCATTTATTCTAAGGAGCTATCTCCCTGGCCTCCAAACACTTTTTAGATCATTTACTTATTTATTTATTTATTTGGTACTGGGACTTGAATTCAGGTCCTTGTCTGCTAAGCAGGATCTGTGCTACTAAGCTATATGCCCAGCCTAGAGAGAAATTTTTGTACATGGGTTCTTTGGTATATTTGAATTTTCAATGTAAAGATTGAGGGACAAAATTTCTTTAGAAACATGAATTCAAGTCTATTCCTATATGTATACTGTTGACTCACTAGTAAGACAGTTGTATCTATCACAGAGCTATTTTTTCTATGTCTTCTCCTCATCCTTCTTTGTTCTTCTTCTTGGAACTGGGGATCAAACTCAGGACCTTGCACTTGCCAGACAGGCACTTGTGCCCCTGAGCTATCTGCCTAGCCCCATTTATTTTCTTCTTTGTTGGATAAGTTCATTGGGTTAATAAGCATGTTTTGAACCCCATACACGGCTGTAAGTTTGGGGCATGGGAGGGTAAAGACCAGACAAGGCCCTTGCTGTCATGAAGCTGATCGTCAATAGGGAGTGTGGGGTGGAGATACTGACAGGAGCTAAGAAAAGAAAAACCAGGGTATCAGCAGCCCTGTGATGAAAGCCAAACAGGGTGATGTGAGAGAGGAGATGAGGGAACTTCCCAGACAGTGGGAGTTAGGACAGTCTACTTTGGGGAAGTCATTCATAAATCAGGGCCTACAGGACCAGAGAGAGCTGAATGTATGGCCATCTGGAGGAAGAACATTTCAGGAGAAGGCCGCCTGGAGCTGGATGCCTAGGGTGGGAGAAAGCTCCTAGGAGTCAAGAGCTTGCTGTGCACTTGAGACCTTCTGCTAGGGAAGGAGAGAGAAGCTGGCCATGTAGAGGCAGGGGCATATCCAGCCCGAGGACGAGGTAAGCAGCCAGGATTTTGATTAGAGGAATGACATACTGATTTGGGTTTACAAAAGAGCTCCCTCACTACTTGCTGATTGTGACAGGCAAGGGAACTGGGGACACCACTGGCAAGCTGTGACATCCAGATGGCTTAGTGTGGGGTGACCTAGACTTAGGATGACAGTGGTGAATAGAACTTGATGATAGAGATGGGGATCTGGGGAAGGGTAGGATCAGAAATGGTGCTTACTATTATTAGGCTTGGGAAACTGGGAGAGGTGCTTCCGAGGATGAAGACAACCAGGAGAGGCACATTTGGGGGGAAATCAGTATCTGCTTTTGGTGTACCATGTTGAGATGCCACACACAAAGGTCATCTAGGCAATGAGAGGTGCTGGCCTGGAGTTAATGGCAGGTAGAAGTAGAGATGCCTGGCTAGGTAGGAGTCCTCTTTCTGTCTCTCTGTCTCTGTCTCTCTCTCTCTTTTTTTTTTTTTTTTTTTTTTTTTTTTTTTTTTTTTTTTTTTTTTGTCTTTTTGAGACAGGGTCTCGCTGTACAGTTCAGGCTGGCCTTGAGCTCAGTTTTGTAGCCCAGGCTGGTCTTGAACTCTCACCAATCCTCCTGCCTCAGCCTCCCTAGTGCTGGGATTACAGGTGTGCGCCACCATGCCTGGCTCTCTCTCCCCGTTTTAGGGAAGGGTCTACAAGGTGTTCAGGGTCTCACCACTACATTGTACTTGTAGTGATCTGCCTGCTTACAGCCTCCCAAGAGCTGGGATTATAGGTGGGAGCCACCATGCCCAGTCTCAGTTGCTGTCCCAGAGCACCCCGGGGGTAGGACCAGCATAGCAGGCCCTGGAATTGGACCCCCAGCCCCTGCGCCTGTTTGGAGGTGCTTTAATTCGGACAGCTATTTGGACAGCCCTAGGAGCCCTCTATATACAGGGCAGTGGTGTCTAAACCCATGGCCTTGGCCCTGTTATGCACACACTGCCACCCATCACTTGGGCTAAGCTTGTCTGCACAGACAGCTTCTGTCCCAGCTTCTCCTTGGCTGGCCTTGCTATTGTAGTCAGAGATCCTCAGTGCCAAGGAGAAAGGGAGAATGAGAGAAAGAGTGGGAGTGTAGTGGGCCTGTCCTGGGAGTGACAGGAGCAGGCTCATCTGGGTGGCTCTCCACACTCCAATCAGCCTGTTCCTGATCCCTAAGCATCACGGTGAGTGAAGCATGTTAAAACACGGGTGCGAGATTTACACTGTGCTCTTTGAATGCTATCAATTAGTACTATAGTTTAGTATTAAAACCAACGTATGTTACATAAAAGAACATTTTTAGTGCTACTGATTTCTTGCACCATGTTGTATGCCACTAGCTTACTTTGTTGAAATAGACTAAACTAAACAAGAGAAACAAGCTAAAAGCAAGAAAATATAAAGATGTGTCTTTACTTTCAGATAATATTTTATTAGAACAATTTTGACATATGCATGTTTTACA
Source organism: Myocastor coypus (assembly GCA_004027025.1). Lineage (NCBI taxonomy): Eukaryota > Metazoa > Chordata > Mammalia > Rodentia > Myocastoridae > Myocastor > Myocastor coypus. The sequence continues at coordinate 79,960 of PVJA010001934.1, forward strand.
TTTTTATTTAATCTTTGAGACTTCTTCAGTGTTTTTTGTTTTGTTTTGCTTTGCTAAATGTTTCCTGTCCTTTTGTTGGTTGCTAGTTAATGGCTAGTTTTGTTTTTATTTTTTTCTCATAACTGTGTTATATGGGCAGAGTTTAAAGTTTGATTGTTTTTTTTTGGTTTTTTTTTGCCTTCTCATAACAATTTGGGATAAAAATAACAGGAGCAAATCTCCGTTTCTTGCTCTTGCAGGACAGTGCTGCACCCGCCAGCTGGCTGGCCATGCGGTGAGCTCAAGGACAACGTCAGCGGGACAACACGCAGTGGAGCGGCTCCTACTGTTTGTTCTGCAGGCGTTCCCACAGGCTCCAGCCTGGCAGGATGGTGTCACAGTCCATGGGCTGGCGGGATTCTCCCACGGTCTCCTGGGAAGAGATCAGCCATGACTCTGGAGACACTGACGGCTCAGCGAGCTTCCAGGATGCGGGCCCCTCTCCTTGCCAGTTAGATGTCAGGTTCACAAGGCACAAAGCTTCCTGGGTTATCCCCCCGTGTGTGCAGCAGCCATTGCAGGACTTGGCCCCCCAACTACCAACAACAAGGAACTGTGGGAAGCACTCTGTGGCTCATGCTGCTTGTCCTTCGGGCCCTTTGCTGCAGTCCCTCGATGGCCTGGCAGAAACATCATTATCCGGGGATACCATGGACTCTGTCAGCAAAAGCAGCTCAGGGCAAAACAGTAACAGCTTCTCCTTGGGCTGCACAGAGGAAGCAGTGGTGCTCCCAGGGCAGTTTCTGCAGGCCTCGCTGTCCACAGAGACATCTCTGGGCAGCGTTCTGGCCTCTTCCCTGCTCCCTGGGGCTGGCAGAGCTGTGTCTGCATCTTCCCGCTTGGCAGCTTCTGAGGATGAAGGTAACTAGTCAGCCTCATCTCATTGAGCCCTGTTTACTTGTTCCCTTGGTCCGTGTCTAAGATCTGCTTGTTGTCATCCCTGGAAGAATACAGCTCCTCAGCTTCCACTTTGACTGGAGGCCAGGGCATGAGCTCAGCTGGTGTGGTTCTCCAGCCCAGGCATCGATGATCACAGCAGGAGAACTGAGCCTGTTTCCTTAGGCTCTTGTACAGGCCTTGTTTTCAATTCAACGTAGTTGCTTTGTGGAGCTTACAGCTCCTTAAATTGTCTGCAGGACAGAGCATTAGAAGCGCTTTTAATTCTGTTAGTGGCAGGAGGCATTCCTGGCCGGCAGGCGGGAGTCCATTTCCTCCATGCCTTTAGGAGCCCTGAGCTTGCCTCGCCTGTCTACTTACCTGTACATGTGACGAGAACACAGTGAGATGAAACAAAGCAGCCACGATTCCTCAGGACTGCTTGAAGCTTTTGTTTTATTGAAATAAGAGCTTGCAGTGCCAAGGTATAGAGTACATTTTCCTAAAGTTCCTGATATGAGCAGCTTATGCATGTGAGTGCACCCAACAGCCAATTAGTTAGCTATGGTTGCTTGCAGCGTGCATATTTTATTTTTATAAATATTATTATTTTTATAAATATATTCATAACAAAGATGCTATATTTAAAAATATTCATTATGTGACATTTGCATTTTATAATATTTGTTCTTTTTTTCCTGTGTGGTACCAGCATTGAACTTGCCGTCGTATGCTTGCTGAGCTGGTACTTACCCTGTTGAGCTAGATCCCTGACCCAACATTTTTTATTTTCATAAGAACTCTAGTGCAAATTGTCGGTAACTTCTTTCCCCTCAAATTAACTTAAAAAATTGTACACTTGGGTGTTACTTATTCATTTATGTATTTACTTATTCATTTATGTATTTATTTCTCACTAGCAGGAATATACTTTCCTCCTTATTCAGAATGTAGGATTCATTTCTCCTGCTGGAAGTGTTTGAAAGCAAAGATGTTGACAATTTTATGTACGTCTTTCTTAGCTTAAGGGCAACAGACTTTGGGCAGTCTTGCAATGCTGATTTTGGGATAGCAACCAAATTGGATCAAATTGCAGGCCTTTTTTCTGTCTTGTGCTCAGTTGCCTTGATGGATCTCAGGATAAAATGTAGCTTGCAGATTCAGTGGTAACCACTTGAGATTAATTTGCTGTTAGGATGTCTCATGGAGGCAAGCCATCTTTCTCACCAAACGTCACAGTGACAAGTTATAACCTGTCATGGACTGAAGATTTTTTTGGGGAGCTTACTGTATGCCAGCCCCAAACATTTGTATCCCTGTATAACAAGTAGCTCAGAAGTTTACAATTATCTTGTATTTTTGCCTCCTGCTTGCTGCCCTGGAAAAAAAAAAAAAAAAAAAAAAAAAAATCCAAAAACAGGTACTGTAGTACTGGGACAGGGACTTCGAGGAATCCTCTATGGCTTTAAAAATCATTCACTGTCAGGCACAGTGGCATATGCCTGCAATCCCAGCTACTTGGGAGACTGATGCAGCAGGATCAAAAGTTCTAAGCTGATCAGGGCAAACTGGCAAGGCCTTGTGTCACAGTTTAAAGAAAACAGCAGGTGGTGGCGCACACCTGTAATCCCAGCACTTGGGAGGCTGAGGCAGGAGGATTGGTGCAAGTTCGAGACCAGCCTGGGCTACAAAAGTGAGCTCAAGGCCATCCTGAACTGCATAGCGAGACCCTGTCTCAAAAAGACAAAAAAAAAAAAAAAAGAAAACAGCAGGGACCATAGCGGTGACTCAGTGGGGGAGCAGGTGCCTAATATATGTTGGAGTTCCTGAGTCCAAAGTGAAGAACTGAAATGAAAAACAGCAGCTGGACATGGTGACCCAGGCCTGCAATTTGAGGACTCTGGGAAATTGAGGCAGGAGAATTGTATATCGGAGCCAGTCTGGGTAATTTCGTGACTCCGTGACACATTGTCTAAAAGTGGAAAGAGCTGGGGGTGTAGCTCAGGGAAGAGGTCCTGTATTCAATTCCCAGTACCACCAAGATAAACATCTAAGCACAATAAAACTATTCAGTGTTTTAAGAAACTCTCTGAAACCTGAAAAAAGAGATTTACTCCATGGGGCAAGAAATAGAAGTCCTAAATGATCTAGTTCTTTGCCTTAGGGTGGGGTAGCAATGGGAAGGACAGGCGTTAGCCACTGACACGCAGGTATTCCTAGGATCATTGCATCTCTAAAGGTTGCTACCGGGTTTTCCTTTTCTAGAAAATACCACCAGAGCCTAGAAGCATTTCCTAGGCTTCCTAGGGGTGGCAGGAAACAGTTCCACCCTTCCTTTTCTTTGCTTAGCATTCACATATTTATAAAGCACCTTCACATTCCTTATCTCCTTAATTCCCTCATATGTAAAAATCCCAGATTACAGTATGATGAATTTATGGGGGAGGAGCAGCTGGTGAGCAGAGGGCGGTTCTCTCTCATGTGCTTCTCCAGGCTTGTTCCTCTTTGCTGAGGTCTGCACCAGTGACTTGTGGGCTAAATCCTACCAGTGTTCTGTTTTTATCGAAAAGGTTTATAAATAGATGCTCGCTCATGGCAGTGGCAGAGTAGAGAAGTAGCTATAGGTACAGCGTGACATTCTGTGATAATCCTATAATATCCCATGCCTGGTCACTTAATGAAGAAGTCTGCCACCCCAGAGGGCTTCTGAAGCCGAGGGATCGCATGTGTCCAATGCTGCAGCTACTTTCCTGAATATGAGGCAAGGCATTTGAGCAACCTGCTTGCTTTGCAGTCAGTGATGGGAACTCATAACCACGAGAACATTGCAGCATCTCATCCTAAGTTAGCAGGCTGTGTTAGCTCAGCTCTTACAGCTGCCATAAAAGTTTTGGCTTTCAAGGCTACAGTATGAGGTCACATCACATGACGTACACCCTTGGATGGTGGCCACTGCCAGTCATGAAGTGGTCATGGGTGCAGGAATGGGTGATTCAGCAGAGAGCATTTCTGCAGCTTTTTCTTGGGTTCTGATGAGGAGAAAACCATTTTAGAGAAGCGATGGTGGTTTTCTTTCAGATGCGCTTGTTGCATAACAGGAAGTTTGGGGTTAGCTGCAACAAGCTGGAGAAGTGATGTTATGGTTTTGCTTCCTGACTGCTCCTGCTTTCCCCGTCTCGTGTGGGTGTCACCCATGACTCTGTCTGCTTTCCACCCTGTCATGGCTACCTCCACTGCACTAGTGCGCCTGTGTCTTCTCTAAGGAAACTTCCGGTTAGTCCCTTAACTTCCTGTAGAAATGACGCACTATAAGTGGATTTGTGAGGGACTTTCTTTTTTACTTATCGTGTTCCTGTGTTGTGTCAGTTGTTTTGATCATTTATTTATTTACTTATTTATTGTAGTACCAGGAATTGAACTCAGGATCTTATTTTTGCTGGACAGGTGCTTGTGCCACTTGTCTCCCAACCCCAGCCCAGTTGTTTTGCTTTTAAAATCTGTACTCTAGGGTGGATTTGTTTTCTTAGGTAATCTCTGCATGTGCTTTGCTCCATTTTTAATGACTTATTACATTGGCAGGTGTTACCCGAGACAGTAGAAGAGCCATTTCTTTGAATTCCCTCCCACCTGAGGTATTCGTGGTGCCTGTGGATACAGAAAGGGTAAATGATGTCTTCTTTTAAGTACCAACAACCTTAATCCTTTAAGTAGTGCTGTTCTGATTTAAACCTGGAAATGTTTCCTTGAGGTGGTACAGTGAAGAGGTTTCCTTTCAGGGGTCTGATTGATAGGGACTGCAATTAGTCATGGATAAACCTGAGCAAGGTTTCAGGTAGAGTCAGCTAAGATGGAGGTTTTTTTCTTTTTTTTTACTTATTTATTTATTTTTCCAGCATTGGGAACTGTCGGAGTCCCTTCCTGGTTCTTGTCTTGGCCTAAGAAGTTTAAATTTACAATCCTAAAACTTTATTATTGGAATTCCACCAAGTTAATTCCAATCTACCAATCCCAGCACAACCCATGGAGATAACAAAGACACTAAGGCATATGGGGAGCCAAGGGGCCCTAAGTCCAATCGTGAAGATGGCTTTCTGGAACCAAGAAAGCGACCCAGGGCTGCACTCAGGTTTTATTCATTGGAGAAGGGGGCGTGGCTTGCAAAAGGGAATTGTGGGAAGAAGGTGAACACTGTGAGCTGGGCCAGGTAGGAGGCCTGCATTCACCTCTGCCATATTCAGAGATATGCAAAGGAAGTAATTTGCATTATACCGTTGAGATAGTATCTAATATTTTGGGTGTCTGGTACTTCAGTTCTGATGTGTAACTTTCAAGTCCCAGGAACTCATAGCCTCTATCTCATGGCTCGATCCCAGCTGACACCGTGGAGCATTGGCTTTTCGTCCTGTTGTCAGGGAACCACCCGTGCCATCTTTAAAAATTACCACCAGCACTTCAGCTAGACCAATAAGGCCAGCTGAAAGGATGAAAAGTCCTAGCCAGCTCTGTACATGTCAATACAAGGGAATAGGGTCAGGCTCAGTTAAAATGGAGACAATCACTTTTCTTTCAAGGAGAGCTGCTCAGGCGGTCCTCCACAGGAATTAGACCCAGGGCCTTCACATTGAGCTATATCCCAAGCCCATTTCTTATGTTGAGATAGGGTCTCACTCAGTTGCTGAATTGTCCAGCCTTGGCTTTCACTTGCAGTCCTCCTGCCTAAGCCACCAAGAGTGCTGGGATCCCAGACATGTGCCACCATGTATGCATGGAAAGTTGTCCCTGACTGATGGGTGCTGTTTGCTTCTGGGCCACCCCCAGCCTGTGTTATTAGAAGGAATTCAATGTGGGAAGTCTGTTGACCACATCAGGATAAACTTGTGTTGCTGAGTGGTATGCAATACGAATCTTAAGTGACCTGTTAACTCAGTTAAATGAACCCTGAGATTATGTATATTAACTTCAATTGCATAGAAATTCTTGATTTTTCAAATCTAAAATATTCTCCATGAATATTTTAGCACAATACTCATTGTGCTAATGAGGACTTTATCTGATTTTTTTTTCTTGCAGGAAAATGCCCACTTTTATGTTGCAGATATGATTATATCAAAAATGGAGAAAATGAAGTGGACCATTCTGAGCCAGCAGCAGACCCAGATCCAGTACACAGAAGAAGCCAGTGGGTCACCTGGGGACAACCAAGCTGACCCTGAAGTTGCATTCGATACCCACATGGAGCGAGAGTCTGGGTCTTCCACTTCTTCAGACAGTGACTGTGAAGGCAAGTTGGACAGAGGCAGTGTCAAGGCTTGTGCTTAGATGACCCCGCAGCCTCACCTGTCATAAGGCCTTTTCAGAGGTGGCTGGGGCGGGGGGGAGAGATATCTACACACAAACCATAGCACAAGGCAAAAGAAGAGGTAGGCAGTCACTGCAAAAAAGGCAAGGAGAATGAAGTCCAAAGTAAACCTCCAGTAACTGTGAGCTAAATAAACCTTTTCTTCTCTTATTTTGAGTTTCAGGTATTTGTCCCAGCAAGGAGAGAATAGTAACTAAGAAAGAATTTGGTACCAGGAGTGGAGTTGTTGCTGTGGCTAAACCTGACCATGTGGATTACAAATGTTTGGAAATGGTATTTGGAAAGAGATAGAAAAGGTTTAAAGATGTTGCCTACTTGTGAAAAGCTGGAACAGCTTCGGCTTTTCTGTAGAGGAGATTCTGGTCAGAGCTCAGACCAGAAGGCTGATAAAAAACCGGCCTATAAAGACCAGGCTTGGGAGGTTTCTACTGGGAAGAAGGACTACACTGGTGATTAGACTCCCTATCATTTGTGTTTTGACTTGGCAGAGAAGTTATTTGCATTATACTCGTGTCCAGAGACTTTGCCTGAGTCTGAATTTAAGCATGGGGAACTGATTAATCTTTCAAAAGATATTTCAAAGCAGCCAAATATTCGGGCAGTGGTGTGGCTGTTATTAGGGGCTTTTAGCTCCTCAAGAGCAAGGAGCCCCGCAGGATGGCTTGAAATGTTGTGAGTTTGGGCAGAAAGGAAGTATCAATAAAGCTGTGGACTGCAAAGATAGAGCTAAGAGGATCTCCATTGCTGAGAAGAAACCAGAGAATGGGAAAAGTCATCACAAGAGGTGGCAGGTTTCCACCCTTTGCAGCCTCAGAATTGCAAGTGTCAGAGACTTTGCCTTGAGGGGAAAGCCATTGAGCCCTTTGTTTCAGAATGGTGGAGGCAGCAGCACCAGGTTCCAGAATGGCACCGCATAGAAAATTTATTCCTTAGAATCAGGGTCAGAGTGCTCAACAATCCATGCACTCAACACCTACTGCCAAGAGAGAAGGAAGCCTGGCTATTGTTCCAGCTGACAGCAGATCTTGGCATTATCCATGTGGCAGTTGTTTTAGGTGCACTGAAAATGCAGGAGTTCTGAGGTTAAAAAGGCTTCTACCTAGGTTACAGAAGGCCTGGGAGGCTAGGCAGTGTGTCCCTGAGAGGGCAGTGTGTGAAGCTGTGAGTGAGAAGCCTATTCATTGAAAACCCCAGAAGTTTGGAAAAGCCAGGAACATAGATCCTGCAAAGAGGGAGCAAAGCCAGCCTGAGAGAGAAGCTGGAGCTACCACCTTGAGTGTTATAGGGGCAGAGCCACATAGAGCTTACAATTTGCCACAGGTTGCTTTGGATGTTCCACGAGGACCTGTAGGATTTAATGTTGGCTCTTCTGGATTTTGAACTTGTGCTGGTCCTAATGCTTGGTTTTCTTCTGTGTGTACCTTTTGGAATGGCAATGTTTATTTTGTGCCTTTGAATGTTAAATGTGTTTAAATTTTCATATGTATAGAGGCTCACAGAGATTTCAGACTTGGACTTTTCAGCAATGCTGAAGCTGTTGAGACTTTGGCAACTTGTAGAAATGGACTAAAATGTCTTTTGCATGAAGGGATGTACATGAGCCTTTGGGGGTCCAGGGGGCAGAATGTTCTGGTTTGTTCATAGGTGTCACCCCAAAGCCTCATGCAGTCATTCTCAATTTGCAATTGATTATTGTGAAAATGGGTGTTGTACCTCCCCTGGGGCAGGTGATTTGCATTTCAATGTAAGGAAGGAAGAGAAGTTAGCTGCTTGAGCTGCTGCTACCTCCCTGCTTAGTGCTCTTGCTTTTGTCATATGCCATAAAAGGTTGTTTTCTGCCATGTGCCTCTCTGCCTTGGAGACAGCTGAATATGGACTAAAATCTCCAGTAACTGTAAGCTAAATAAACCTTTCCTTCCCTTATTTTGAGTGTCGGGCATTTGTCTCAGCAACAAGATAAGAGTAACTACGACACCTTGACACACATTTGTCTTAGTTACTTTTCTATCATAGCTGGCACAAATACCCAACACTCAAAATGAAGGAAGGAAAGGTTTATTTAGCTCACAATTCACAGGTGTTTGTAGTTGGGTGGCTCCAAGGCAGAGTGGCATGGCAGAGGAGGAACAGTTCCCCGTGGCCAAAAGGGAACAGAGCAGCAGAGTAGGGCAGTTGACCTCTTCCTGTTCCTTCTGTTGCACCCAGGCTACCCACCCAGAGAGGGCCTTCTTATTATCTGCTTCCAGAACTGTGCTAAGCCAATCAGTGAATTAATTTAGTAATCACATGCCCTTGATGCCAGCAGCAACACACTCCAGATCCAGCTGCCCCAGAAGAGCTCCACCTAGGCCTCCACACGAGGCCTTAGGAGGACATCTGCACACAGCCATGACACGTACGTGTGTGTGTGTGTGTGTGTGTGTGTGTGTGTGTGCTAAGCAAACAGTCTCACTGAGCCACATCTCAGCCGTAAGTGTCAGATGGGCCTCGAAGTTGTGATCTTGACTCAGTCTTTCAAGCACCTGGGACTACAGCTGTGTGACACACTATACCTGGCTCACAGTCACAGGTTCTAGGTGGACAAGAACTTCGGCAACACCTTTCAGTGCAGCACCATCTTTATGTTTCATATACTGATCAGTATATATCAACACCTATACACCACTGAAGCTGATGCTGGCTTTCACCTTTTTTAAAAAGTTGAACTCAGGGTATTGAATCATGATAGGTAAGTACTAGACTGCTGACTGAGCTATTCCTGCAGCCCTCACTCATTTTTAAACTTTGTATTAAAGAAATCTGTAAGCATACGGAAAGGCAGGTTACTGTTATGAAGAATATCTCTCTATGTCTCACAATCAGAGTGAATGCAAAAGTACAAAAGCTTCTCATATGCTTTCTAACCCATTAGCCTCCATTGCTAATTATTATTATTATTATTATTATTATTATTATTATTATTTTGTCTTTTTGAGACAGGGTCTCGCTATGCAGTTGAGGCTGGCCTTGAGCTCACTTTTGTAGCCCAGGCTGGTCTCGAACTTGCACCAATCCTCCTGCCTCAGCCTCCCGAGTGCTGGGATTACAGGCGTGAGCCACCATGCCCGGCTTGCTAATTATTTTAAAGTAACTTCTTAGCATTCTGATTCACAGATCTGTGTTCAGTTGGGTGCTGAGGTTGCATGGGTTTTCTTTTGCTTCTTGATGGCAACCTCCTTTTTCTTCTAGGTTGTACTGTGTTCCAGGTCAGCCCAGTGGCTGAAGCACCTTCTTATGGTAATGTGTGCCAAGATGCCAGCAAGCATGACTTGGATGAGTTTGTGATTTTAGGTAAGGTTTGGAAACTTGTTGGAGACGACTGGCTGCCTCCTCCTCCCCTTTTTTGCACGGGCTGGCATGTATCACACACAATACCATGCATTCAGAAAAACTACCCCCAAGTCCAGATTTTGTTTCTGACACTAAAAAAATAGTTGCTGTTCTTGTTTCAGATGTCTTGATAGCTGATCTCTTGCCTCACTTAGGGAAGTGAGTACAAAGCAGATGTTCACTGTGACATTTGTCTGTTTGATATCTCAGTTACGTTTTGATGATATTTCAGATAAAATCCAATTTTTGGTGATAATCTGTGGTCTCTTGAAGTTGTCAGTAGTTAATTTACTGCTGGCAAATCTGAATTTGCAGTTCAAAAGAACCTAAAATATGGGGCTATTACACAATTGGTTCTTTCTGGGGTATAGAGTGCTATTTTTTTTTTTTTTTTTTTTTTGTCTTTTTGAGACAGGGTCTCGCTATGCAGTTGAGGCTGGTCCTGAGCTCACTTTTGTAGCCCAGGCTGGTCTCGAACTCGCACCAATCCTCCTGCCTCAGCCTCCCGAGTGCTGGGATTACAGGCGTGAGCCACCACGCCCGGCTTAGAGTGCTATTTTTGTGTTCTTATAAATTGTTTTTGTTGTTGTTGTTTTTTTTAAGGCTGGCTCAGCCTGCCCTGAGGGCGGGGCTGGCACAGCATGTGGTGCTAGGGATTGAACCGCGATCCCTGCAGCCAGCTAAAGCTTTCCTAAGCAGGTACTTTAGACTGCTGAGCCATCCTGCTGGCCCCTGTGTTCTTATAAATTGGCTGTGAGACTGGGTGTGTGACTTCAGCACTTGGGAGGCTGAAAATAGGAGGATCACTGTGAGTCTGATCTGTGCAGTGAGAGCCTGTAGACCCTGTGCTAAAATACATAAGAATAATAAAATAATAAAATAATAAATAAGTGAGTTTGACTGACTGAAATAAACTGCAAACTTTATTACTCATTCTTTTATTTTCCCACAGGACTTGGAGAGTTTAATGACACTGTGGAGACCCATAGCTGCTCCTGCAGCTCGTCTACAAGGTATCTATTGTCCATATACAGTTATTCGTTGATCTGCTGAGCACACTGCTGCATTGAGCTGGGTTAGCCAGTTCTAATGAGGGTAACAATAGAAACCAAGCACCCCCTCATAGTTGCAGCCTAGTGTTGCTGCAGCAAAATACCTGAGACAACTAACTTTTAAAGGAGAAGTTTTATTTAGCCCACTGTTTGGGAGTTCAAAGCCATGGTAAGGGAGGCATTAACCCATTAGCTCAGTCACTGCGAGGACAGTGGGGATGGCATGTTGTGGTTTAAAGAGTGTCACCCATATGGTCAGCCAGGAAGAAGGGTCCTGCATCTGGTGACCTAAGCATCTGTCACTAGGCCCTCTTCCCAGTGGTTCAACCACCTCACAGTTGGGGCGGTACCACACATATCCTAGCCATGTACCCCCAAAGTTTCTGCAAGGGTTAGTAGTGTATGGAAAAGCTTGCTCTGAATTTTCATTTAGTTCTTGTGTTTCAGCCAGGCAAGATTCATGTATACGTATTTATTTTAAGCCCCATTATATAGAGAGCTAGTACCTAACAGGATGCTCATACAGGTTGTGTCATAGTCACAGTGCTATTAAATAATGGAAGTAGGGCTTTCTTGCACCCACTTCTGACTCTGAACCCATTGCTGTTTCTCCATACCTTCAAGTCTTAGTATCCTGATGAAGGATACTTGCTGTATTAATTGAGCATGAGAAAACAACATTTTGCACAGCAGTCTAAAGCACCCAACCAGCGACTGATACTGGCTTTCCACTAACAGCTTCCCTTATCATGTGGATGGGGCAAATAGTTGATGCCCTGAAGAAAACCGCGAACATTGTGCACATGCATGTACTTTCCCACTTTTTGTATCTCTTACATTTCAGTGTTACTTATGATCCAGAATTCAATTCTGCTGAGCGATTAGCCAGAGAGTTGTATCGAGTATTCCGGGAGTCCTGGAAGGTTTCACGAGTGGGTTATCAGCTGACAGGTTCCCTAAAGGCATCCAGCTCAATAGTAAGTAGCAAATAAATTGACCTTGAATCAGAAGTTTCTAAAATCTCACTGGCTTTGCCCTTTGACTTAAAATATGTTTCCTTGTATGTTCTCTGGGTGTTGGGGAAAATGCAAAATGAATGACAAAGGCACATACTGAACACGTAGGACACCAGGCACTGTTTTGTGTGGTTCAAAATTCAATCTTTTAATGTATCTTATGTTAGACACTTTCATTTCAAAATTTGGGTGCATACCTCTGCAGGACCAGTCAGAAGCGAAGCAGGAGTCATGGCTATGCTGTTAGTTTGATACTTAACTCTACTGCCCTGGGAGGATGTGCTACTCTCTGGAAACAGGTGGCCATAGGATCTTGGACTTTGTGACACAGGATAAGGGTAGCAGTAGACATTCTGGGCATGTGGGTTGGGGGAAGGGTTTAATTTTACCAGGAGAACTTGGGAACTCTGTGTGGAAATCTCAGAATTTAAGATCAGTTTTGGGTGGGACAGCACTGTGGCAGGTGAAAATGCAGGATGGTGTTCTTGGCAGGTGGCAGCAGAGACAAGTGGAGGAGCCTGCCTGCCTCTTGGGCAGCAACTTGGTGCAGTTGGGTATCACGTGTCTGGGTGCATCCATGAACTGTTAAACTGTAGAGGACCTGGGCTGCTAACCTGAGCAATGACAACAGAAAGTGTGATGTTTCAGAGTGAAGGTGCTGAGCAGTAATAGGCAAACAGCTGTTTCTCAGAGCCAGCCACCGTAGAGTTCCAGCTGGCAGTGTCTGCTGGTCTCTTGGCTCAAAGGCAGTGGCTTCTGTCACTCCTGAAATTTTGCAGTTCAAAATAATTAAGCATAGTAAGTTCAAAATCTGCAAACAAACTAAAATTACAAAGAAAGGCTATCTTATCCCACTGCTGGAGGGCTCTGGCCATGTTCTTTATTCCACTGAAAGCAGTTTCAGTTTCTCACAGTAAATTTTAGGAAGCACATTTGAATTTTTTAAAAAAAATTTGAACTCTTTTAAAAAATGCTTATTTAAGGTATCCGTATGTCCTCTTATGTGTTTCTCAGGTTGTAAATGAAGAACATGTCCGAAAAGACTTTGAATCCAGTATGGATGTAGTACAGGAAATTAAGCTTAAATCTAGGATCAGAGGCACTGAAGATTGGGTTCCCCCTAGATTTCAAATCATATTTGATGTTCATCCACCACTCAAGTAAGTATGGGCTGCTGCTTGGAGCCCATTGCATTATAATGGGTGGGATGGGTCACACCTGATTCTTCAAGGAAGTAGAAAGGAAAAAACAATGTCCTGAGTGGGGCAGGTGAAAATTTATATTAAAAGAAGGAAAGTTGCGTGTGTTTTTCTGGCTTAGTTTCCAGGGCTTTGGGGCTTTTGCAAGTTTTGATAAGTGGAGAATGTGACTGTGCATCTCTGATTATGAACATTAGATAGCAAGTGAAAGTTTAAAAGTTTATAGTATCAGGGCCCAGCAGGATGGCTCAGTGGTCTAAAAGCGCCTGCTTAGGAAAGCTTAGGCGGCTGCAGGGACGGAGGTTCCATCCCCCGGCACCACATGTTGCACCAGCCCTGCCCTCAGGGCAGGCTGAGCCGGCCATAAAAATAAATAAATAAACGGACAAAAGTTCTGAAACAAGAAAAATAAATAAATAAATAAATAAATAAATAAATAAAAGTTTATAGTATTAGAGGGGATGCTTAAGTGGCCAATATTGAAACTGAAAAATCAAATGCAATAATTTTAAAAGATTGGAACATTGTACTTGCCACTGTAGTTGGCATGTAGTGAAAACAAATGAACGTATTTTTTCAAAAGAAAATTGAACCAGGAGGACAGAGCCTGAGAAACATAACAGAATAAAAATAAGAATATCTTCAGTTACTCTAATAAACAACTAAATTCCTAAAGAAACAGAACAATTAAGATGACTTGAAGGAAATAAATCTGTGTATAAATGTGTTTATACACATACAAAGTAGTATTTTGATTATCATTTGTTCTGAGAGTACATGACATTATAGAAAAAGTTATAGTCAAAAATATTTTCACTAAGTAAAACTTTTCCATTTCTTTCTATATTTAATTTGATATGTAAATTTTTAAGAGTTATGAAGGTGTTGATGTGGGCTCACGGCTGCCCCACAGAGGTGTTTTAGAGGAAGTCTTCCTCTGTTGCCTGTTTCCGGGAGAAGCAAAATTCTCTGGGGCTGCCTGGCTGAAGGGCTAGCTTTGTAGCACTGTGAGGGTCACTTTTCTTTGCATGGGGTGTCTTTTCTCAGGGGCTCCCTTACCTCTTCTGTTAAGGCACATGAGCAGACACTTCTTTTTTTACTTTGGTCATTTTTGCTGAACTCAAACTGCAATCAAGTTTTACCACTTTCCAAACCACATGGAATATTACAGCAGGACAGTTCAACAGACAAAAGCATTTTCATGACGTAGCTCTTACCAAGAGATGAGTAATAACTTTTGTTTTGTGTCACCTCACACTCATCTGAAACTTCTGCATTCATTTGTGAACTTCACAAGCATATCATCTTCTGATATCTGGGCACTCAGTCTTCCACTCTCAGGTGTCTCTTGTTCTCTCTGGACATAGCCTTCTGTGCATGGGCAGTGAGAAGCCACTAAAGGTCCACCGGTGGAATAGTAATTAGTGGTGCTGAATTCTGTTTTGAGCATAGCTGAGACTTTTGAAGCTTGAAAAGGACCTAGAGATTTTAACTAGAAAACTGTGTTGAATATAATGTATCTTTTTAAAATGAAAAATGATAAGATTAAGGCCCTTTTCCAAGAAACATACCTTGGCTGCTTTTCCAGTCAGTGAAAAAATGTTTCATTTGTCACCTCTGAAGTATAATAGCTACCATTTTCTGTCCTCAGGAGAGAGCTGGGAGTAGTAGCCCAGAATTTTTTCTGTGCTGGCTGTGGAACCCCCATAGAACCGAGTAAGTATGCAACACAATTACTGGCTTGTTGTGTGGTGATAGAGCAAAGAGTGACAGCGTTTGGCAGTGCCTCTGTGCAGTCTCTGTGTGAGACACCCTGGGGGAGGTTGCTTTAAGAGCTGCCTTCTCCCTTGAACGGTGGCTGTCATGATCTAGAAGGCTGTGGGCTCACCTAGGAACTAGAAGGACCAGTACCCTGGCTGTGTCCCCGTTGGGCACTTGGCTCCAGCCCCATAGCCTCTGCCTGAAAGTGCTTCTCTCTCCTGAGGTGGGGACTTGTGTCTGTGGCCCTCTCTCCCCCGAAGTCCCACCTTGTAGACACACCCATGGCTGGTTCTTTAGCCTCCCTCATGTCTTCACACAAACGCCCAGTGTAAAATGCCCACCTTGCTATACTCCTGGTCGCAAATAATCACATGTGTTTTTGTACCCCCTCCATCATTTTTTATTCTTCCTATTAGAATACTCTTTTATACTGACTTATTTTATCATGTTTCCATACTAGATTATAAATTCTGTG
>PVJA010001934.1:95205-115903 GCA_004027025.1 Myocastor coypus
TTTTTTTTTTTTTTTTTTTTTTTGTCTTTTTGAGACAGGGTCTCACTGTACAGTTCAGGCTGGCCTTGAGCTCATTTTTGTAGCCCAGGCTTGTCTCAAACTTGCAATGATCCTCCTGCCTCAGCTTCCTGAGTGCTGGGATTACAGGCGTGTGCCACCATGCCCGGCTTCTGAAATAGGTTTTTGTTTTTTCAGTTTCTTCTGTTCAACCTACTCCTCTCTTTTAGGAATAATTTGTTCCTTTTCAATAAGGATCATCTCAGTATGGCAAGGGGAGCTCATGGATAGGTTAATCCAGCCATGAGCTGTATAAGTACAGCAGTGCATCTTGGGTGCTTTGTTCACCTGTATTGTAGGGATCCATTGGTCTTACTGTGAATGGTTTCACCCTGAGGAGACACGGCAGTAGGAATGAGAAAGAAAGACAAGAAGATGAAAAGCTGGGCTAGGTGGTGGCCAGTCTGCCCGATGGGCAAGACTAACTCAATGCACACAAAAATGATCCTTTATTTATACTCCTGCAAAGTTTGTATCATGTGACACAAGGCTGCTTAGGGACTAATAGCTGGCCTGAACCAGACAGGTTGTTTTTCTCAACAAGATGTTTTCCTCAGCACTGGGTTAGCTCCTTTGCTTTAGGCGCTGAGGCCTACTCCTACCTACACACACTTGATCAATTTCCTGGCTTCCTGCGGCTCTCAACATATACTCCTTTTTTTGTATTGTTTTGTCAAAGATGGGTGTTTTATTGCAGTTGGAGAAGTTGCACTTGGAGAAGCCTTTAAGGGACCTTTTTATATGTGATGTCCATCTAATGATTGCAGGTACTTAAATTTAATGTAACCAACTCTATATAGTCTAACAGTCCACAATAGTAGTACATTTTTAGCACAACTGATAACAACTGATAATTGTCAATTGTAGTTTATTTGAGCCTTTTACAGCTTAGCATATTAACATGGCATTACTTTTATATCTCATGGCTATAGTTTTCTGCTGGATGGTTAAGACCAAGTTGAAGCAAAACCTGTATAAATGCAAGTATAATTTTTGCTATCTGATAAGATCAGTCCAATCTCAGGATTTATCTTGGAACCATGTACAGCACCTTATACATCTTCTGTCAGTGTCAACCATCTGGATGAATCACAGCTATTGCTTGACCAATTTGCTCTCTATGAGAGCCTGAGAGATTATTTTTTTTTTAGGTGACTCTCTTTAGGCACACTATATATCTTTGCTCACTTTCCTCAGTGGCCCCACAATCTCCTTGATCAGCAGAGGTTTTCTTATGTCCTGAGTCTTTACTGACCTTGAGGGGCTAAGGCCAAAATATTGGCTATCCTTTTGGCCCATCTATCTCTCTAATTTCTGGTCTGCAAACCTTAGTTGTTAAGCATCCAGAAGAAAAGCTTAATGACGTTACTCAGTAACAGAGGTAGTAAGTTATTATTATCTATCTGAATATTAAACACCTGAGACAAAAAATGGAACTGTTGTTTTTTAACAATCATGGATATTTTAACATTTAAATCCCTATAGAATGTTAACAACAATTACACAATTTTACACAAAATTTTTCAGATCAAATCATATACAACATTGTAGCAGGCCATTCTTACGACATTTTGTGACATGCTTACATTTCCGTTTTAACATAACATAACCCTTTTAGCCAATCTTCTTTAATACACATGAATTTTTCACCTAATTATCATTAAATGACATATACATCCCAAGGCTTTTTCTTCCTTTCTCCCATTATTTTTTTGAATTTGAAAGTCTTATCACAATAAACAATCTTTGTTTAACATTGTAGAAGGCCTGTATAATTGGAATCATGCATACATTTAGGACACCTTGAGATTAACAGTAATGAGTTATCATATACATGTGTAAATTCTTGTTTCTTAATTTAGTTGAATATTAAAACTTTTTTTTTTTTTTTTTTAAGGCAGGACTGGGGTTCGAACTTATGACCTTGCACTTGCCAGGCTGGCACTTGTGCCATGGAGCTATCTCCTCAGCCCCATTAAAACTATTTTTTAAAAGCAAATCCAATTGTATTTTTTAAAAAGATCTTTATCTTTAAACCAGTGACTGATTTATTGTCTCTTAAGAGACTATTGAGGACATTGGGAGCTACTCAATGAACAAAAGGGTGGCCACACCTCTTATTTATCAATAGGACTCTCAATAATTGTATTTATTTATTTATTTTTATTTATTTATTTATTTATTTTTCTTTTTTTTGCTTTTTGAGACAGGGTCTCACTGTGCAGTTCAGGCTGGCTTTGAGCTCACTTTTGTAGCCCAGGCTGGTCTCGAACTCGCAGCGATCCTCCTGCCTCAGCCTCCCAAGTGCTGGGATTACAGGCGTGAGCCACCACACCCGGCTCAATAATTTTATACTTTTTTTTTTTTTAGCAAAAGCTGAATTAATTTAAGCCTTTTGATAAACTGTGTATAAACCAATTTTGATAGGATTTAGACCAGCTGGTAACTTAAGAAAAAGCATGTTTTTAAGCCTGTACATCCCATATTGTATTGTGAACAAATGACCAAAAATGAAAAAAAAAGTAAGCAACAGCAGAATGGGAAATAGCTGTTCACATAATGACACACACACACACACACACACACACACACACACACAGACAACAACACAGTACACACGAATGTATTTAAATATTTTTGGCCAGATTATAATGGTAACTAGACTAGTCAGATTTTGTTGTCAACAAGCAGCGATCTCTTATCAGAAAAATCTTGTTTTGTTTTTTTTTTTTTAATTTTTTTTATTTTATTTATTATTTTTATTCTTGTTTCAGAACCTTTGTTTGTTTATTCACTCATTTTTATGGCCGGCTCAGCCCGCCCGGAGGTCAGGGCTGGCGCAGCATGTGGTGCCGGGGATCGAACCGCAGTCCCTGAAGTCGCCCAAGCTTCCCCAAGCAGGCGCTTTAGACCACTGAGCCAACCCGCCGGGCCCTATCAGAAAAATTTTGAATAAAATCTCTAATCTCTAAATGATATCTATGCCATATATTTAGTACAATTTAGTTTAGTTATTTTGCCATCCATTTATACCTTAGATTTTCATTTTATTAATTCTTTTAGCAGGCCTTTGGTTGGATTTTGCCTCTTAGTTGTTTACTTCTTTTCCAGATCTGGCTTCATGATATAGCCTGACAGCACATTCTGGTACCCAAATAGGTCATTTATTTATTTATTTATAAATAATTTTTTATTTTATATTTATTTATTTTTTTCTTGTTTCAGAACCTTTGTTTATTTATTCACTCATTTTTATGGCCGGCTCAGCCCGCCCCGAGGGCAGGGCTGGCGCAGCATGTGGTGCCGGGGATTGAACCGCGGTCCCTGAAGCCTCCCAAGCTTTCCCAAGCAGGCGCTTTAGACCACTGAGCCATCCCGCCAGGCCCCAAATAGGTCATTTAGCATACTCTGGAAAAAATAAAAGCATACCCTTACCCCGGGTTAGTAGTGGACTGGGTCCCTTCCATTGTCCAGTATGGAGATCTCTCCAAAGGATGCTTGTAGCCTTTTTGTATGTATTTGATGGATTTTGTTGTTGTTGTTGCTGCTGTTACATGTCCATCTTTTGAAGAACTTAAAAGTTAATAGTGTCTTATGCATGAAGAATATTGTTTAATTTATTTTTGAAGGTAAATTATTGAACTATTATTTTGCTAGCTTGCCTGTCACTGACAGTCTTCTTAGTAGCTTGCAACAAACCCGCTGCACAATATTGGAAAGGTTCTTTAGGGAGTTCCCTCCAGGCCCTAAAGGTAGAGTTCTTAGTTTGCTACATACACACATAGTTGCAATGTAAAGGTCCGTTGATAGTTTGTGCTAGCAAAGATATTCTTTTCAATTAGCAAATCCTTTGTAAATGCTAAATTAGAAAACACATTTCCTGCCTGTTTCCTGCTATCTATATGTTCTTTCCACACTAAACTCTTGGTTTTCAACGTGTTTTAGCTATTTTTTTTTAACTCATTTGGGGCCATGGTCTGTTGTCTTAGCATTTTTACTAAACTAAAAGTGAAGGGAGCAGTAGGGCCATAAGTAACAACAGCTTATTTTAATTATTTTAAGGTTTTACAAGATACGGATTTATGAAGACCTATAACTTAGTTTTAGTCTGTGACTCAGTGAAATTTTTTTGAGCTGCGTTGGTCAGGATTGCAGCTTGTGGCTCTATGAAACAGATTGGGTGTTTCTGTTTTGCCCAGATATTAACAATAGACACTACTGTGAGCCTAACAAATTTGCGATGCCAGAAATACACATATCCAGTGCCAAGACCACAGGATACCACAGTCATGACACTCCTACGTGGCAGCAGGCACGCGGGACTGTAGATGGTGGCATGCACCAACCTCTGTGGCTGGATGAGGCAAACAGATGGGCAGATGGCTGGGGTATCCCAGCTGGCTTTGCCTACCACCAGAGCACAGAAGCCTCCCAAAGCCCAGTTTTTGCCCCTACCCCAGGTAGGGCTGTACTGCTTGGAATCAACAGCTCATGATTTAGAAGAATGTTTTCTTTTGTCCTCTGAGCAAAGCTAAGGTATTTAAGCCAGTGGTTCTCAACCTTTCTAATGCTGTGACCCCGCAATATAGTTCCTCATGTTGCGGTGACCCCAAACCAAAAAATAATTTTGGTGGCTACTTCAAAACTGTAACTTTGGGCTGGGGAGATAGCTCCATGGAATGAGTGCCTGCCTGGCAAGTGCAAGGTTGTGAGTTAGAACCCCAGTCCCTCCAAAAAAAAAAAAAAAAACAAAAACAAAAACAAAAAAACTGTAATTTTGTTACAGTTATGATTCAGAATGTAAATACCTGATATGCGTTATGTATTCTCATTGCTACAAATCAAACATAATTTAAACATAGTGATTAATCACAAAAACAAATATTTAGCTATATGTTGAGAAATATTTATTACTAATTCCAATAAATAACATTTCACCATGGCATAGCATGACTTTAAATATAACAACAATTCCAAATAAATAACATTTCTGGTGGCTTTATGCGACCCGTGTTTTGGTGGTTCGACCCTTGCTGGGGTCGCGACCCATAGGTTTAAGAACCGCTGGTTTAAGCTCTGTCTGCTGTATAGTTACTCTATCCACCTTGTCTCATTTGGGACTTGATTTTAAAACAGTACTCCAAACTAATAGTCTTAGAGTGTAGCACAAATACAACCCCCCAAAAATCAACAAACATTTATATATATGTATATGTATATATATCTATCAACATATACGGTTTTTGAAACTTTTTCCCATTGTTAACACAATTGAATCTCTGTTAGGCTTTTTAAAATCTTCTTCCTCTCTTTGTATTTCCTTACCACTCCAACCCTAGTGAGTCCCTTCCTGGCCCTAGTGAGCCCATTCCCCAAGTTTTACACCTACTGCGTCAATGCCTATGCACACCTGTATGGGCCACTGATGGCTCTAACCACTCCCACTTGCCCCTCTTGTGACTGCTTTTTGGAAGTGGTTCCTCTGCCCACACTTACCTCACACCGGGGTCCCTGTTCGGATGCCAAATGTAGGGATCCGTTGGTCTTACTGTGAATGGTTCTACCCTGGGAAGACATGGCAATAGAAATGAGAAAGAAAAGAAGATGAAAAGCTGGGCTACCTTACCTGATGGGCAAGACTAACTCAACACACAAAAAAAATTACTTTATTTATACTTTTGCAAAGTTTGTATCATATGACACAAGGTTGCTTAGCTGGCCTGAATCAGACAGGATGTTTTTCTCAGCACTAGAGTAGCTTGTTTGCTTTAGGCACTGAGGCCTAGTCCCACCTATACACACTTGATCAATTTCCTGGCTTCTTGCAGCTCCCAACACTCCCAACATATGTTCAATAACCAGAGAATCTACAGCTAAACCCTCTAAGTTCAGCACTATTCTCTGAATTTTTAAGCATATGCAGCAAAAGTTCAGCACTCTTTTTGGGCCACCAACCCTGTGTCCACTCCCACTATTTGGTCTGGGCACACCTACCAACTCGCCAGAATGGCACACACTGCTTCTTCAATGTGACACCCTTCAGATACTTGGATATGCATACCCTTGATGTTCTGGGCAGTTTCACACATGTTCTTAAATTGAATGCAAAGATTTGAGCCTCTTGATTTTCATGATTTTATGGGGGTTTCTAGGTGAAGAGACTTGTGAATCATTTTCACAGGTCACCTCAGTACACTTACAGGAAGAGCAAAAGACATTTCTGATGTCAGGCATGCCACATGCCTTAATCTCAGCACTCTGGGAGGCTGAAGCAGATGGATAGCAAGCTCAAGGACAGCCTGAATTATACAGTGAGACTCTCTATAAGAAAGGAAGGAAGGAAGGAAGGAAGAAAGAAAGAAAGGAAGGAGAGAAGGAAGGAAGGAAGGAAGGAAGAGAAGACATTTGTAGATTGAATCATTTGTCAAGTAGCTTGCCAGACTTCTCTCAGAGTTTCAAGAGATGGCTTAGGGGATTGAATATGGGCAGAGCCCTAAAGCACCAGGCACATGCTGGTGTCTCCCTGGAGGCTTGGAGTTGTCTGTTCTCTTGTGAGGGACTATACTTCAAGAGATAAAAAGAGGAAACATTCTTCAAATGATAGGCATTTTGGTTGTTTCCAAGATTTGGCTATTACTAATTGGGTTGCTATAAACATAGGTGCACAGATATCGCTATGGTATGATGTTTTCAGTTCTTCTGGGAAAATTCTCAGTAGGGGGATAGCTGGATTGAACAGAGCTTCCAATTCTAGTTTCGTAAGGATCCTCCACACTGCTTTCCATACTGGTTGCACCAATCTGCATTCCCACCAGCAGTGGAGAAGGGTACCTCTTTCCCCACAGCGTCTCCAGCATTTGTTGCTGGTTGATTTCTTTATGAAAGCCGTTCTTTCTGGGGTGAGATGGTATCTAAGTGTTGTTTTGATTTGCATTTCACGAATGGCTAGTGATGTGGAGCATTTCTTCATGTATTTGTAGGCTTGCTGAATTTCTTTCTCTGAGAAGTGTGTGTTCATCTCAGATGCCCATTTCTTGACTGGGTCTTTGAATTTTGGAATCCTAATGGTTTTTAGTTCTTTGTAGATTCTAGATAGAAGACCTTTGACTGAATACTTATTAGTTAAAATCTTTTTGAAATTTGTGGGTTGTCTTTTCACTCTGTTGGTAATTTTCTTTGTTGTGCAGAAACCTCTTAGCTGGAAGAGGTCCCATTTGCTGATGCTTTCAAGTGTTAAACATGCAATTTGATTTCTGTCCATGAACTTTTTGCCTACTCCGATGTCTTCAAGATTTCCTCCCACTTTTTCTTCCAGGAGATTTAATATTTCACTTTCAATATTTAGATCTTTAATCCATTTCAACTTTAGTTTAGTGCATGGTGATAGACTAGGGTCAAGTTTTAGTTTTCGGCATGTAGAGAGCCAGTTTTTCCAGCACCATTTGTTAAAGAGACTATCTTTCCTCCAGTAAACGTGTTTGGCCCTTTTGATTTCTGTCTATAAACTTATCTTGAACATGGCTGTCAGTGCCAAGGGTTGGCAAGAAAATGGAGCAATAAGAATTCTCATTGATGTTGGTAAACCAAAATGGTTCACCTGCTTTGATTTTTCTTCCCTGCCTTCATCTCATCCCATTGGCACTGAAAATTGAGCCAGTGCCTTTGTGATTTCTTACCCTACCTATCTTCACCCTTTTTAAGTTTGTGGATTTATCAGGTCACCAAGTTACCCAGCTTGAGCTCAAACTTATAATCCTCTTGCCTCAGCAGCCCAGAATATTGGGATTCTAGGAGTAAACCACAGCCCTAGCTATGTTTGGCAATTTCTTTTTTTTTTTTTTTTTGCGGGATGGGGGTTTGAACTCATGACCTTGCACTTGCCCGGGAGGCACTTGTGCCACAGAGCTATCACCCCAGCCCTCCACACTCTTATCCATAAAAAAAAAAAGAGGAAACAAAATTTTCCTGTGCTTCCCCTGCTACCCTGGAAGACAGGTGTCACAATTATAATTAGCCCTCTTTAACCAGTTCATTTTCCTAGTTGGTGTGACCAGGACCATGTCTCCTGGTTAGTCACTGTATCCCGGTGCCTCATAAAGATTGACTGTTAGAGTCAGAAGCTGCAGTCACGTGGCCATGATTCCACCAACGTTTTCAGTACTTCCGAAAGTTTGTCCAGGTGTGGAGCTGTGTGGCTGCCCTGCTAATGCAGTGGTGATCTTGTAAACATGGCGCTGCCTACTTTGGGACGTTGCTTTCTACTCTGTTGGGCAGTCATCATCATCAGCCAAAAAAGGGAAGAGCATGACCGTGTATGGGACAGAAGAGAAGGGCAAAGGACTGCGACCCTCACACATTCACCACCAGGGAACTTACTCCGTATTTGCAGGGAGGAGGGCTGGGAAGGAGGGACTTTATAACAAGTGATTCTCTCCCAGGGTCATGTGGGGAATTGGTCATGTTCCTAGTACCTGTGGCAGGTGAAAAGACGAACGAGAGAGCAAAACATGCTCCAAAAGTAGGCCGAGCAGATTGCAGATGACAGTATAAAGTATGTAAATGATTTTGGATTTCTTCTGCAAAATGTCTCTAGCTCTAATGACAATATTTTTGTTATATTTTAAGATCATTTATAAAAGACTTAGAGATAAGTTGCAAAGTTGGTACAAAGAGTTCCTGACAGATTTCCCTAAAAGTTATCCTCTAATATAACTTTTATGCAATTATCATCTGAGATATTAGCATTGGTTACAGCTAAAATAACTAAACTACAGACTTTGTCAGATCTCACTAGGCTTTTCATAATGTCCTCCTAATTGTTTCAGAATCAGTCTAGAAGACCATATTGAATTTATTGGTCATGTTTTTTATATCTCTTCTAATCTCACACACTTAACATGACATTTTGCCATTTATAACTTCAACATACCCTAAAAATAAGGATTATAAACAGTTACCACACCAGAACATCATCACAGTTCCCTAATATTGTCTGCTAGTAGTCAGTTTCATTTGCTATTCTCAACTTGTGACACATGGCTAATTTTTCCACTTACATTCAAGTTGAATTTCTCATAGCAGTTAGGTATTAGTTTTCTTTAGTTAGCTCTATTCTAGACTTGCTTAATCCAATATGGTAGCTACTGGTCATAAGACCACATACAATTGAATTTAAATTAATTAAAATGTAAAATTGAATTGTAATACTAGCTACTTTTTAAGCTCTCAATTACCATATGAAGCTATGTCTACTTTTGGACAGCACAGTAGAAGATCTATCCATGCTCTAAGAAGGTCTATTACTTTGTTTTAGAATATTTCCCTCTTGATTTTCCTGTGTCATTGGTCTCATCAGGTAAGAACAGTTGTTTTAGGCTCTTGCTCTCTGCCATGGAAGGTTGCCCTCTACCATGTGCCAGCAGTCTGCTTTGGAGCCAGTTGAATATGGACTGAAAACTCCAGTAACTGGCACAAAGGACTCTGGAGTGAACCTGACTGAACTGGAATCACCCTGGATCTTCCACTTAACTACCTAGTGATCCCTGGATTGCTGGGCCAGCACGGATATATTCTCATGGCAATGACAGAGGAATAAAGAGCAAAGCTCTGTTGCAAGCATTTCATCAGCTCTTGGTTAGGTTATGTGACTCATAGTTTGTTAAGGGGGCCAAAGGGCTAAGCTCAAAGTCAACAGGTGGAATATCCTCACTTTTCTTTTTTTCTTTTTTTTTTTGGTCTTTTTGAGACAGGGTCTCATTATGCAGTTCAGGCTGGTCTTGAGCTCACTTTGGTAGCCCAGGCTGGTCTCGAACCCACACTGATCCTCCTGCCTCAGCCTCCCGAGTGCTGGGATTACAGGCGTGCGCCACCACGCCCGGGGTAATATCCGCACTTTTCAACAGAGGATTGTGATGCTACATTACAAAGGCCACAGAAATGGAGGGAATCATGGTGGGCCATTAATCTACCACAGGTGATAAACGATGGGAATTTGGAGGCAGAAGGAGAGTTTGTGAGATGTGTCCTTTTTTTTCCCCTCTGAGAATATGGTACATGCCATGTTGGCTTGGCAGCTTTGTGAAAATTAGTTGCCTTCTATTTCTTCATCTCTATACAGAGGTTAACCATATCCATATTGCTGGCTAATTGTGAGGAAAGAAAGATGTTGTTTGTAAAAGGGACAAAGGGTAATTTATCTTGAACTTGTGTTAGATTCCATTCTTTTTTTTCTTCAGGATACTACTTGAAGGTAAACACTCTTTAAGAAAAGGAAGAAGAAGAATTTATAGACAAAGTAAATGACCACATAGTAACATTTTCCATTACTGTAGAGTAGAAATAAAGGAAGGGAAACATTTTTTTTTTTTGTCATGAAGAAAACATTTAATGAAAATGAATGAAAAACTGGAGGGGTCATTCCAAGGGTGGTGACAAGCTGGCATGATAGAAATATGAAAGTAATCTTGAGAATATGTTTAGAAAATGACCTCACAATAGTACTTTCCCCTCGTGTGGGAGTTTCAAAAAAGAGAACTGACCCTAAGGGGGGAGTCCTTAAAAATGTGAAATATATTTTCCTTTTTCAATTGTATGTGGAATGTCCTCTTTCAGGATTCTTTAGAGATTAGCCCAACTGGAATAAGATGCAAGGAGTTTGCAATTACTTATGCATTGTTTCTCTCCATTCTTTTGTTTGGTTCTTTCTTCATTAAGCCCCTGGTAAGGGCCAGGTATGTGTAAAATAGAATATGTGACATGAGCAGAGGCGAAGCTAGTGGGACGTGTGTACAGAGGTAGGTGGCAGAGGGTTTCTGCCATCAGAAGACTAGATTTACACATCACCCCCCACTCCCATAATGCTTATTCTCCCGTGCATCCTGCCCTGAGTCTCAGGCTGATCTCAGGGAACAACCTCGGCCGAGTTCTGCTGTCTTCTGGCTTCCATTTGTGTTGAGGGGATGCGCTGGGAGGGGCAGAGGCTGGGAAGAGGGTGTCTCTTGTCCTGTTGGCTTGTTGATTGACAGTGCTGATTTCCAGGTCACAATTGCCATCCAACAGAAGCAGCCCTCTGCTAGATCTACAGTTACAGAGTCCTCGGAGTTTAGCTCAGAAACCTCACAGTTTTGGTAAAAAATGTTAGTCTTGTTAGTTTTAGCTTTGCCATGGGTGGAGTTATGTCATTAGATGGACTATCAGACAGTTGTCTATACTCTGATTATTTTGCTTCTGGTCTCATCTTTTGATGGTCAGTGTCTGTTTACATGAAAGCATGAGGAAACACTTGCAGTTTTCTGAACAGTGTACCTGTTTTCCTGACTCTATTTTCAGGATGTATTTATTTCTGCAGTGCAAGGCATTGGCTTTGTTTTTCTTTTCATCTTCTTTGCTTCATGAGAATAAATAAATGTCTACTCTGTTTTTATCCCCCTTTGTAAAAACTAACAAATATCGATCTTCTAAGCAATGTATGGAATAAGAGTTATTCCTCACAATTTTTGGGATGGTACTGGGACTTGAACTCAGGATTTGGCATTTGCCAGGCAGGTGTGTACCACTGAGCTATATCCCAGGCTTAGAAGAATTATTTGCATTCCAAAGAGAGAGAAACTGAGGCTCAGAGATTTACCAATCATTATAACATTGATAAAGTATAGATGTGAAGGCAGAATTAGAATTTCTGTTTCTAGTTTCAAATTTTGTGTCTTACCATATTAGCGAGCTTTGCATTAAATATGAGATACAGGTGCATGCTCCTCGTCCCTGTGTTGGTGATTTGCGGCTGGGAGATCCCGACGTGGGAACTGCTGATAGCAATATGTCTTCTGGAAGTGCCAAAATTGGGCACCCTGCCCCCAACTTTAAAGCCACAGCTGTTATGCCAGGTGGTCAGTTCAAAGATATCAGCTTGAATGACTACAAAGGAAAATACATTGTGTTCTTCTTTTATCCTCATGATTTCACCTTTGTGTGCCCCACGGAGATAATTGCCTTCAGCGACAGGGTCAAAAAATTTAAGAAACTTAACTGCCAAGTGATTGGTGCTTCCGTGGTTCTCACTTTTGTCATCTGGCATGGATCAACACACCCACGAAAAAAGGGGGATTGGGGCCTATGAACATTCCCTTGGTGTCAGATCCCAAGCGCACCATTGCTCAGGATTATGGGGTCTTAAAGGCTGATGAAGGCATCTCATTCAGGGGACTCTTTATCATTGATAATAAGGGTATCCTTCCGCAGATCACAGTAAGTGACCTTCCTGTTGGCTGCTCTGTAGATGAAACTCTGAGACTTGTTCAGGCCTTCCAGTTCACTGACAAACATGGAGAAGTGTGCTCAGCTGGGTGGAAGCCTGGCAGTGATACTATCAAGCCCGATGTCCAGAAAAGCAAACAGTATTTCTCTAAGCAGAAGTGAGCAGTAGGCCAAGAGAACAAAAGCTCTTTTGTACATTTTTTTATGCTTTAAACGCAAGATTTGTGGGGCAATACATGTCTTTCCTACAAGGATTGGGGAAACCATCTTTTCTTTCACTGGTAGTAATGGCCTGAGCTGTATTTAGGAGTGGATGATAATATATGATGTACCAGGAGCAGGGCCAAGGCCATTCATTGAGTGTATTGCTTATTAAACTAGAACTAAGAAAAATAAATAAATGTGAGATACAAGGAAAAAAAAAAAAAAAGAACAGTTGTTTTAGAGCAAGATTTCTCAGTTTGAGTACTGCTGACTGTGTTGCAAACTCAAAAGTGTAAAGAACAAAAGTAACTTGATGCATGCTCTGAAAATAACTTACTACTGGCTTTTTGGTGCATCTCTAGACATTGGATGTATTTAGTTTTTAGAACAAAATTGAGGGCTCATTATGCCTCTCCACACCTGGATGTGTACTTCCCGTAATTCTCCTTTTACTTCTTCATTTCACGCTGAAAGCGCTGTACTTGCTTCTCCAGTTGCCTCTGACGAGCACTTCAGTTGGTGCCCCGTCACCCCCACTTCCAAGTGTGCTGTAATCAGTGCCTTTTCACCTCGTGCGTGCCTGCTCGCAGTTCTGCCTGATGTAACTTTTGCTGCACAGGGAAGTTCAGAGGATATCACAGGAATGTCCTTCTGCAGGGTCACTCCTCGGGATGGGGGAACCCCAATGTCTCTACCCCTCACCTGCGCTCAGTGTTCTACATTTGTGACAGTCCTGGGCAGGTTAGAGAATCTCATGGTTTCAATCTGCAGTGCTTTCACTGTCACAGAGTTGATGTTTTATCTCATCTCTGCTGATTATCTGTGTTTCTTTGTGTCACCTGTTTCCGTCATTCATTCAATTTTTCATTTTCTCTGATTAGTCAAGGAGCTTTTTCTGTTGCTCCTTCTTCATGTTGTGCATGCACTGCCTGAGAAATCACAAGCGCTCTTTTTTTTTTTTTTTTTTTTTTTTTTTTTGGGACCGGGGTTCAAACTCACAACCTTCCACTTGCCAGGCAGGCACTTGTGCCACAGACCTATCTCTCCAGCCCCACAAGCGCTCTTGGTGTGTGTGATGTCACTAACTCCAGTTCTGAACTGCAGTTGGAGGTTTCAGGACAGCAGGCTGCAAAGCCCTGGCTGCGCTGTCTTGCTGGTAGCAGTTGGAGCCATCCAGAAGCCTCTCATTCAGGTATCCAGACCTGTGTGCAATGGTCTTTTGCCACACTCAGCTCTCCTTGCCTAGCTTCCAACTCTAGGAGCAGTTTGAGGGGTTCTGTTTTGCCAGCGCCTTCCACCCTATTACAGCTCATGCATGGCCATGATGTTTAGTCCCCAAGTCCTTGCTAGGGTTTGTTCCGAGTAGTCCTGAGCTGGAGGATGGCTTTTCCATTGTGAAAATAGCCATCGGAATCTTCGAACCTTACAGAGGAATTGGGGTGGGGTGCAGCTGGTTGGATTTTCAGGGCTCTTCTGTGTGCCCCACAGAGTTTGTGAAGAGGCTCCGGTACTGCGAGTACCTGGGGAAGTATTTCTGTGACTGCTGCCACTCCTATGCAGAGTCCTGCATCCCAGCGCGGATCCTGATGCTATGGGACTTCAGGAAATACTACGTCAGCAACTTCTCCAAACAGCTGCTTGACCACATCTGGCAACAGCCCATTTTCAATTTGCTGAGCCTTGGTCACAGCCTCTCCACAAAAGCCAAGGAACTGGACAGGGTAAAGGTGAGGGTGATGGTATTTGTGGGGTAGTGAGTTTGGCAGAAAATTAAAGTCCTTGTGGCTCCAGAGCTTTCCAATACAGACTCTCAGAGAGGCCAATGACTGATGTGAGTGAAGCGGACCTTGGGATTCCTAGGCTGCATGTGCTCTCTCCAGGGCTTCACCCTGAATTATGCCAATATTTTAAATATGTTTTACACATGCACATATTGTATGCTTTTCTTGAAGAGGACCCCCCCACACGGAGTGTATGTGTCAGGCTCCACAAAGCCTGGTTCCATCTAGAACTATCTAGATCCTTGGAATCAGAAATGAACACCTGCTGTAGATGGTGTTTATTTAAAAGCATATCTTAGGGGGTGGTATTTCAAAGTGAGATTGAAATATGTGGAGCTGCCTGATGCCAGAGTCATGGGTCATATTTCACTTCCCTCCCCTGTTTGGTTTCCCATGTAGGATATCCAGGAGCAGCTTTTTCATGCCAAGAAGCTGTTGAAGACTTGCAGGTTTGCTGACAGGTAGGATTCTCAGCGGGGGGCAGCCTGTGCTCACTCCTCCTCCTCCCTCCTCTCCAGCTTGCTGCTGGCCCGGCCTCTTGCCTACGCCAGTCTTCTTAGCACAGTGGCTCCCTGAGGCACTCACGATTGTAGCCGTCACAACCCTTCAAAGTTGCTAACCCTGCTACATCATGAGGGGAGAATTTAACTTAAGAAAATAGAGGGGATGGGGCCCGGCAGGATGGCTCAGTGGTTTAAAGAGCCTGCTTAGGAAAGCTTGGGCAGCTTCAGGGACCGCGGTTCGATCCCCGGCACCACATGCTGTGCTAGCCCTGCCCTCAGGGCAGGCTGAGCCGGCCATAAAAATAAATAAACAAACAAAAGTTCTGAAACAAGAAAAAAAAAAATAAAAAAAAAAGAAAGAAAATCGAGGGGGAAAAAGGGGCCAGGACAAGAATAAAAAGAAAATAAATTTTACTAAATCTGTATGAAGTAAAATTTAGTATATTAACCATTTTAAATGTATGTCACCTATATATCACTGGAGCTTTGTAACCTAACATGAAATTTAGGGTTGCTATGCTTCTTGCTTTGCTCTTGTTGCCCTGGATGACTTTTGTGTTTCCATCCGAGGTGTAGAATTTTTCTCTAGTTTTGTGAGAAAAACTAGCACTCTTAGTACTCTGATTGGGATTGAATTGCATCTGTATGTTAATTTTGGAAGTATAGCTGTTTTGATGATATTAACTCTGCCTATCAAGGAACAGGGGAACAGACGACATCTTTCCACTTGCTGAAGTCTGCTTTGGTCTCCCTTTTCAGACTATTATGATGTAGTTTTCATTGGAGAGGTTTTTCACTTCCTTCATTGGGTTAATTTCTAAATATTTAAGTTTTCTTGAAGCTATTGAGGATGGTATTGCTTTGCTAATTTATTTTTCTGTGGTTTAATTATAGATGAACAGAAATGCTACTGATTTTGTATGTTGATTTTGTATCCCATATATTTTGCTGCATTTGTGTATCCATTTTTGGTGAACTTCTTATTAAAAGACTACATTTTAGCTAAATCTGTACTCATATCAGTAGTAGGTCCTTAAGATATATTTTTACAAGTACGTTCTGGAGGCCAAGGTCTCACCCAGGACCTGCCTCCAGCCCTCGGTAGGAGGATTTTAACAGTTCAGTTTCCCTAGGCTCATAGCATTATTTGGAAGAACAGCATTGGAGGCCACTAAAAAAATGCAGATGAAAATGACACTGAGATTCTATTTTACTCCTGAAAGAATGGCTATTATCAAGAAATCAATTGATAAGATATGCTGATAAAGCTGTGAGTGAGAAAAGAACACTATGTTGTTGGTGAGAGTGTAAACTGGTATGATCACTATGGAGATTCCTCAAAAACCTAAAATCAGAAATTTCCAGCTTTTCCCCTTGTAGACATCTTCCTGAAAGAGTTAAAATTCCTATTGCATCCATACATGGCCTTGTCTACAGCAGCATAGCCCATAACAGCTAAATCTTGGCATTGGTGTGTATGTCCATCAGCAGACAAATAAAGAAAACATATTTATACGTGATGGAGTACTACTCTGCTAGAAGGAAGGAGCATCTGAGAAATATGTAGGAAAATGGATGCACCTTGAGACCATAATAATTAATGGAATAACTTAGATACACAAGCTTAAATGTCTCATGGTTTCTCTTGTGAGAAAACCAAAGAACGAATTAAAGAGCAAAATAAAAGGTAGATGATAGGATACAGGGAGAGAGAGATTTTACAAATGAGAAGAGGATCAGAAGATAGTGGGAAGGGAGAGAGAGAAGGAGAAGTTGACATAAAAGAGTTAAAATATGTGTGTGTGCCAGCTCCCTACGATGAATGCAACCATGTACTGCAAACACGTGCTAGAAAGGATGCTTAAGGATAAAAATAATACGAAAGGTCTACCAGGTGTTCCGTGAAGGCGATACTTAAATTAATGCCACATGTGTAATATAGAACAGTGGACGGTCAATAAAGTTTTAGTCATGGATTAATTGGGAGATTGTGAAGTAGAAAAGAGTAGGTTATGTAGGTTGTTCTAAGGCAGTTAAGATTATTTTTATAATAGATGAGGTCACATGGTTTTAATTTTTTTCCATTGAAAGCTCTTTTTTTTTTTCAGTTTCTGATCTTTATTTCATGATGATATACTGCTTTCAAATTAAAGTTCTTGGTGATAAATGTATATTATAGTAATTGGCCTTTGAGTCCTTACCTCATGCTTTGGCAATGGGAGTGTAATACTCTTTGGGATCTTGGTTTTCTCAACAGTGGTATGTAACAAAACCACACATTTTCCCCTGTGTTAAAAATTTCTTGAATGGTCATTCTGTGCTTCAGATTTAAAAAAAAAAAAAATCAGTAAATCTCTGTTAAGCACACTGGGAAAGTCAAATATATTTTTGTTGGGCTGTGTGTTACACACACACACACACACACACACACACACACACACACACAGTGTGCTGCAGATACAGTGGGGGTGGCTTTCAACTTAGTTAAGGATTTGGCTTCCTGCGGGAAGGCCTAAACCTCAAGGGTAAGTCGAGCCAGGAAGAGGGACCATGGAACTCTGACCCGTCCAGCAGGCCATTCAACGTGGACCCTAGAGAGGGGGAGAGAGGATCGAAAGGGACAAGAGACACGAAGAATGGAGAGAAGACAGGATTCTGATCAAGTCTCCTTTATTAAAAAGTGGGCTCGGGTATATATACTGTGCATAGGGAAAGAGGTAGCTTGGCCACTGACCTCAGCAGGTATCTAGGCAACAGCAGGTGGCCTTGGAGAGGTCAGCAGGTAACTAGGCAACAGAGGAAGATTTAGGGGAGTGCAGCTTGTAGGAGATAAGGAAGGTCTGGAGGAGTAGAAACTTGTGAGGAAGCAGAGAACAAAGAACTCAACTCAGGGACCATAGCAGAAATGGCTAATGCAGTTACAAAGCAAATGCCAGTTACCGGGCCCCTACAGAACCCTGAGGTAGACATAGCCTGAGCAAATGTGTGGCATTAACTGTGCCGTGTCCAGTGTAGACCATGATTGCTTGGAAATGAGATGAGTGACACTGTCAGTAACTGATTCAGACAACTCTGGAGATCAGATGAGATTGCAGATTTAAGTTTTGGACACTGCTGAGATGCCTAAATGACCTTGACTGCAGACCCTTGGAGGCGTGAGTCTTGAGCTCTGCTCTGGAGCTGTGGATTGGGAATCCCAGCTCCTTGTGCACCATAATTCCTGGCCCTGCTGAGGCCACAGTCATCCATGGGGACAGGCTTGAAGCTTGCCTAGAATAAAGAGAGTGGTCATTTTGAATGCTTGGTAATCAAATGTACTTGGTGATACGTTATTGAAACTTGGAAACCAAATATTTTATTTTCTTTTGCTCAGTGCAAGGCAGAGAGTCTCTGCTGATTCACTCCTTGGTATCAGCCGTTATGGACAATTCACTCCTTGGTATGAGCCATTATGGACAGTTAGCATGTTTCTGGCTTCCAAGCAAATTTGAAAAGTATGTAGTAGTGATCAAAGTTCAGAGCTATTGTTTGTAGTTGCGTTTAAAAATTTTGCATGAGTATCAAGAGTAAGCACCCAGCCTGCCCTTCCCTGGTCTGTGTGCTCTGGGTGGCCTTCACAGGGCCTCTGTTTCCTCTCTGGCAGTGCATTAAAGGAGTTTGAGCAAGTGCCGGCACACTTGACTGATGAGCTCCACCTCTTCTCCCTGGAGGACCTTGTCAGGACCAAGAAAGGACTGCTGGCACCCTTGCTCAGGGATGTTCTGAAAACTTCCTTGGCCCATGTGGCCAGCTGTGAGGTAAGAATCTAGCAGGAGCAGGCAGGACCCTGAGCTCTTCCTCACCCTAGGGCTGGTGCTACACACTCTGCGTGTGACTCTGCTCAGTGCTCACTCACCCTAAGGTCAGTGCTGTGAATTGTCAGGCCAGGATTGTCCTGCTGGCAACAGGCAGAGCTGCAGTGCAAGCAGGGGCCCGACAGCTTCTTCTTCAGGGTGCTGAACCCTGCTTGGAGTGCGCATTGTCCTGAGTTAGTCATATGGACCCGGAGATAATAAAACAAAACGCTTTGTATCTGCATGAGCTGAAGAGCTTAGTGCGGCAACCGGAAATGGACCTCCATCAGTGAGAACACGGGTTGAAAACTAGGTGTAGTGGCACATCTGTGGTCACACCTACACGGTGGCTGAGGGAAGAAGATCACTTGAGTCCAGTTCAAAGCTAGAAGCCCACACGTTAGACATACCTGGCTTTCCTGGGCTCCACTGAATAAAGAGAAATAATCTTAGGCTTCATGTATACAAAGAAAATCTCTTTTAAAAAATGTTTTTAATTAAAACATGGGCATGTCCAAACCACAGGCAGTAGGTTGGACATATGTCTGAAAAGCTTATCTTAGTCACTTTCCTCATTGCTGGAACAAGATCTCCAACTTGCAAAACTTAAAGGAGGTGAGGTTTTGGCCTTCATTTTGAGGCCACGGCCAGCTGGCCCAAGGCAGAAGTCCTGGAAGGATCTGGCAAAGCTGTTCCCATCACAGTAGCCAGGAAAGGAAGAGGAGACTGCTGTTGGGGCGGGGGTGTACTCTTCTAAGTCACACCCAGGTGCCCATCTGCAGCCAGGCCCTGCTTCCCCCTGGCTGGCTGGTTCTGTCACCCCCATAATTCAGTCACCATCCAGAGCCCCACTCATGAGCCATCTAGGGTACCTTCCAGATCCCTACAGTAGGAAGGCTGAAATTACAGATCTTCAAAAATTGATGCTTGTGAAGTTCTATGAAAGTGGTAACTTGGCTTCTCTGTCAAGAAAAGCACTGCCACTTTGTAATTGCTTCATGACTTCCTTATTATAGGGCACACTTACAGAGTACCAGGAGCCTAGGCACATTAGAACAAAAGTCAACTCAGTTCACAGCCTGTGACTGTGCTCCTTTGCCACGTCACGTAGCCAGCCTTGACCGTCTAGGCCTGGATGCTCTCCCTTAAGAATGTGTGGGGCAAACTGACTGGGTCTGGCTTGTGTTTTTAAAATATGCAGTGATTCCAACTTGCTCCACGGGCTCCGAGGCCGTCATGTGTGGGGGAAGACAGGCTTAGTCAAGGACGCTTTCAACTTTGCCTGCTCTTCTCAGCCCCCTCCATCCCAGACATTCCTGTGCAACCCTGCCTGTTAACATATGATGTAATTCCTATTTTCTGTTTAACCATTCACACAACAATGTGCTATCAGCTTTGTACTTCCCACTCACAACCATATTTAAACTGAACCTATCTGGGGATCTAGTTCAGTGGCACAGTGCTTGCATGGTAAGTGCAAGATCTTGAGTTTGGTTCCAAGTACCAAAATAAAAATAAAATGAACTGAATCAAAGCCTGACTCTTGGCTGGTGATTTGAACCTCTGGGTTCCCCAGCCTCCTAGTTTAATAAAAGTTGCCTTCTAAATCCTAATGCAGTCTTATTTGGATTGATCCTGGTTTTCTTGCTACACTTACAGTTGTGTCAAGGAAAGGGCTTCATCTGTGAATTTTGCCGGAGTACGAGTGTCATCTTCCCATTTCAGACTGCAACATGTAGAAGATGTTCAGGTATATTAATAACTTTATAACGTAAGCTTAATAATAGTTTAACATATCGAAAAATTAATTGGTTTAATAATAGATCACAACATTAGCTTAAACTTAATAGCTTAATAATTTAAATATGGGGGGCCCGGTGGGATGGCTCAGTGGTCTAAAGCGCCTGCATGGGAAGGCTTGGGAGGCTACAAGGACCGCAGTTCGATCCCCGGCACCACATGCTGCGCCAGCCTTACCCTCGGGGCGGGCTGAGCCAGCCATAAAAATGAGTGAATAAACAAATAAAGGTTCTGAAACAAGAAAATAAATAAATAAATAAAATTTAAA